>VZTD01003349.1:840-113693 GCA_013397725.1 Rhagologus leucostigma | reverse complement strand
TTTTGGTTTGGTTTTCTTTTTTGCAAGGGCAGGGATAAGGGGTGAGGGGGCTGATGTGGGAGCCAGAATTAAAGAAGCAGTCCTGTCTCCATCAAACTCCGAGGTGCTCCTCTAGGCAGGATACGACTGCATCTTGGTGGACAAAAATACAGATCGCTAAATCTGCGAGACATCATCACAGGGGGAGGAATGTCGCTAACTGAACTTTTCTCCTCAGACCTTTTTTTTGTGAGCGAGGGGGTTTACAGTTTTGTGCTGGGATGTACAGAGGATAGTTGGGAAGGTGGGAACGCAGCTTGAGGGTTTATAGCAGCTAAAGGATAAATGCTGTTATGCAAAAGGTCACCGTAGGAACTTCCTACAGGTGTTGCTGCAGCTAAGTGTCTGTACAGTTGCTGGGAGTTCGCAGGGGACGTGAGGAATTGTCTCTGCACCATGAAGGAGTGAAGAGCCAAAGGCTGCATGAGTGGGGATAGCACGGTCTGATTTTTCAAGTACTGCAGGGGATGAGAATACCCGGGTGGGAGGCGATTGTTCAGCCCTGTGCACAGGCTTCCCGGATACAAGCCTGGGAAGATGGGGGCTGACAGGGGAAATTTGTGGCTTTCCAGCATGCTGCCAGAATGGAGACCATGCACTGACTTGCTGCCTTCTCCCTCTGTGTCGGGAACCTTGTCTTTCGCCGCGGTCTCCTTTGGTAAGTGTATAGGAGAGACAGCTCGGATTTTTTTTTCAGAAATGACTTTGTCCAAATCCTCCAGGCTCCGTTTCAGAGGCCGGGCAGCCCCCACGTTTTGAGGGCTTGTTCTGCGGCTGATGATAGGATGCACCATCCCCTCCATCTTCCTCAGGTTCTCCAGCCTCTGGGCCTGCTGCTTCCCAGACCTATGGAGCAACTCGCTGTGTTTTTTCGGGGCTGTCATGGCCATGGGGGACACGCGGCAAGCTTTGGGGTTACAGTCTAGGCTCACTGCCTGGCTGCTTCCAGCCTGGAATGGGGAGATACCTTTGCATTCTTGCTGGGCCATGGATGAGTGAGGGAGGCTGGAGCCCGGAGCCTTTGCAGTCTGTTTGTGTATGCTCTTTGGAAGACTCAAATCTGTTGGCTGATCATCTGAAGAAGCCTCCACTGCTGCCTTTTTTTCTTGCTGATGCAAAGATGGGCGATAATTTAAACTCAGTTTTTCTTGGTGTTTGTGTTGAGTAAAAGTAGAAATATTTTCAGACTCTCTGAACATGTCCCGGGGGAGGTACTTTGATGTCTGTTCATTATTAAGGTGGTGTTCTGTGTGCCTATAAAGGCTGTGCAGATGAGGTGATGAATAGAAATCTGCCAAGAAAGCGGGCACATGGGAGTGCTGCAGTGCCCTTTTCTCACTCATTTTATCTTTGCAGTCTTGGATATCCGACTTCGGTAGGTATGACTCGGCAAGCGAACTGAGGTGATGTTTTGAAAAATCACAGCGCTGAGGATCCGGTTTACTTAGCATGTCATGTTTAAAAACATCATTAATTGACTTCCTTTCTTCCTTGGTTTTAAAACTCTGTACATGTTGTATGACTGAGGGCCTATTAACTGCTACAGGATCAGAATTAGGGGCATGGGGACCTTGCGATATGCCTGAGCACAGTTCATCTCTGCTGTTGAGTTTCTTTTTGCTAATCAAAGGTGGAGGAGAACCATACGGATAGTTACACGAGAGCGTGGCCCCGCTGACCTGGGACAGCAGCTTCTTCTTTGCCAGGGGTGACATGATGCCTGGATTACCTTTTGAGTACAGCAGCGGTGTGTAACTGAAAGTGGAGTCATCGTTCATGGACCCGGGCAGCTCCTTTTCCTTGAACATGTCGAAGTTCTGCACCACCAGTACTTTGGGCGTTTGCTTTAGTGCGTTGTGGATATCTTCATTTCCCAGCTGGTCCACTTTCACCGTGCAGTTTGCGATGTAATCGGCCATCTCTGGCAGCTTCTCATCTTCTATGTCGCTCTGAGTGGGCAGATGGACTGGGAAAGCTGTGAAGGGCATTTCTGGAGGTTCACTTTCTAGGTTGTCAGTAAAAGCTTTGTGTAGTCTTTGTTCAGGCTTTGTGTCTTCCAGGGCATCTGCTGGGGGGTGTAATCGTTTTGTGACAGTGGCATCCAGCACAGTGTCTTCTTCTGGGGGCACGGATACACTCGAGAAAGAGGACGAGTGCTGAACCTCCTCCTTGGCTTTCTCACCGTTGGTGCTGCTTTCTGTCACATCTGTCTTCTCCAGAGGCAGTGTCCGAGCTGTCTCTGGTAAAAGAGACGGAGGGCCTTGCATGGGTTGTTTCATCTCTCCCACTGTAGGGTGTTCGGGAAAGTTTTTCTGGTCTGCTGATTCTTGATCCTTCTCTTGTTCTGATGAAACCTAATGAAATGATTCAACAGACAGTAGTAAGAATGCGGTGTGTTCTGGCAGCCTGTTTGTAAGGTTATGCACAGTACACTGTTGGCTGCTTTTAGAGAAGGACTTGCCAACCACCTTGCTGGCACATGAAGGCTCTAACATCAGGTACTGGACTCAAACAAAGAGAAGTATCTCCTGGAAATACTACAAAATACACCATCCCTGTCAATAAAGCATTTCAAAACAGCAGATGTTTGTAACCTGATGAGAGGCACTGGTGGCTTGATCAGATAGCTAAATGCTGAGGTTATATACTCTTTTAAAATAAATTAAGCAAATGCAGAAGAGCATATTTCATGACACAAACAATAAGGCTACACAAATCTCTCCTGCTAGCCAACTTCACCTAAGAAAACCACACTATTCCTACGCTTTTCCTCCTCTAAAATCTCTCCAGCATAGCTATCTTAAAATTCAGTGATCACACAAGAGATCATTCACACCCAGTTCTGCATTAAAGTGTGAAAATGATAGAAATGGCATACTAGAAATCCCTATTGTAGGCAGCAAATCACTGCCACAGCTTAACTAGGACACACATTTTTTTATTACCGGATTAAAATGAAGTTGTCAACATTCAGTAAGTGTGTGTGCCCGCTATTACAAACATGGCTTTTATACGTTCTCGTCAATGGGCCCGCGGCTTGTTCTGCTCCCCCATTAATACAGCTTGTGTGCACAATTCACACTATTCATCCCATTATGTAGCCGGCTGAACTGTGACCCACAGAGGTCACCAGAGCATCCCATCTGCGATCCAGCTGACTGACAGCCCTTTTCAAAACTGCTGTCACTCTCCTCTGACATGTCGCGGTAGAAGACAGTCATAAAACAGCAGCATTGTGCGACTCCTTTATTATTATTGTTTTCTTTCTTCCTTCATTGTAAGGATAAGACGCATCGAGAAAGTTATCATCTAAATGCTGCTTTATGGTCTGTCGCAGGAGCGGGGAATTGGAGACGGTCCTAACGAATCTAACCCTCTCAGAGATTTATTTCTTCACAGCTGCTTTTAAATATTCCTGTCTGTTTGGTTGGCCTATTAGTTACAGTGTCTGTTAGTCATCCTAACTTCTTCTTTTTAAACTCATAGCTGTCTTTTGCAGCCAAATACCATCATTAGGTCCTTTGCAAAGTACCATCGCTAGTCTCTTGAGCTTATAAAATTACAGGCAAATACCAGACAGATGAGCAAAGCCAGGAGGAGAAAAAAAAGAGAATCATATTTAATAACTGTACATTCTGCTCTTTGTTTCTGTTAAGCAATACTTTTATTGAAGTTTCAGCTATTGTGAGGAAATGTGCAGTCTAAGGCTAATAGCATTTTGTCTGGTGTCTTGTTACACTGACAATGTCATTGTGATGGCAGGAAAACATGAAGAGCACAAAGGCAAATGCAATCCTAATAAATTAAAGTTATATTCTCTCCCTGCATACTTCTAATGGTGCATGAGTCGAACACGCAATTGAGAGGACCAAACATTTTAAACTGGATGATGCTTTTCCAGCTCACAGCTTCCAGGCCACATGAAGAAGGCTTAAGGTGGCTTGGTTGGGGATGTGCCTACACATTTATGTGGTGGCCATAGGGCTCTCCCTCAGAGCAATACCCCATCACTGCTGTGCCTGGATGAGGTTCCACTGCCAGGGCATGGCTGCGGTGCAAGAGACAAGCAACCTTCTGCCTGGCTCCAGCAGACCTGGATTTTGCTCCATCCAAAGGAGGTAGGTGAACATCTCCTGCCTGCTACCCCTGTTAAGTGCCACATCCTGAGCATGGAGCCCTCTGTACGGCAAAGCACAGATGAGTTCTGGAGCCCTACACCCACCCAGAGGTGAAGCATCCACCCTGCAGCCCCTTCACTGCTCAGGCTTTGTGTGATCGCCGACCCGTATGGTGACTGACATGGAGGTCAAGGTCCTTAATGGCCCACCCTGATCAAATAGGGGAAGGACACGTCTTCCACGCCACCCAGGGAGGAGACATTAATTTTGCTATAAAAGGTACCATTTTACAATAGAGAACTGCCATAATTGTACATTTTTATTGTCCCTACATTTCCGATAAGCGCAGCTTAGGAACTCTTCCTGCAAGCCACGCAAAAATAACTTCAGTTTAAACAGCAGGAAGTTTGAGATAGGGAACAACAAAAGCAAGGAAATTCAAAGTGAAGACTGTTGCTCTGTTGCTGACTTGTTATGCTGGGCTTAGCAGCAGCAGTACAGATAGTATGTAATGTATCTTGCTGATCCAAGAGCCTCAATAAATAACCAGGGATGAAGGAATGACAAGGGAAGGGAGCACAAGCTTTCACTTCACTTCTCCTTGCTTTGGGCAATTTGTCTTGTAACCTTCCAGCGACTGAAGCATGTTTGTGTGCACTCTCCTCTCCACGTGTTTTTTTTCTAATTTATCCAAACAGGGCTCCCCCTACTTTAAAAGTACAATGTAAGAGGAAAATGAAAAAAAAAAAAAAAGGTCTCTCTGGGGATTGCTCTTAAATTAGATATTAATGGTACTGTTGATCAAGGCCATTTAAAACACAAATTCTTCTTTGGATGGGAGATTAAATTGTCCTTGTAAGCACAACTTAAAGAAGTAGTAGGACATGAAACCCAAAATTTTCTGTTCTCAAAACTGGGTACATGGAGGCTCAGAGGCATTATGTGTTTACAGGTCCTGCATTGTTTTTTTAAAACAATGAGGAGGAGAATTGTTGATAGCTGACTCAATAAAATTTCCAAACAAGTTTAGAAACAGGACTTCTGTACCTGCCAGACACAATGAAGTCAAAGGAGCAGCCATAGTCTGCCGGGCACGTCATGTGTTTCAACATTCTTTAAATACTTACTTTCACTGCAACGCCTTGAAGGCTGCTGTGATCTGGCAGACTGAGACAGGAAAAGCAACATGTTTTGCAGGGGTTGTGTGTGAGGAGCTTCACCACCTCCTTCACACAGGGCGCAAGCGGGGCACAGGAGAGAGTGGGCAGGATGTGCAAAGGAACGTGCTTAAATAACACTGGAGCAAAAACCCCACTGATTTTGTATTACTTAACAACACTTGAAATTTACCCTTATCTGCAGACAAATACGAATCCTACCATCTATCTTACCCTGTGCTGTGAACATAAAATCTCTTCCATGAGGGCTGTCCTATGCCTGCAAGTAACGTGGCTCTATGTGGAAATTGGGGCCTGCCCATGCGAAGCAGAGTGACATGATAGGAACCTATCATGTCTGAATAGGAACCTCAGCTGAAAGCCATCTGCTGCTTGGGAGAGGGAAGTCGATCTCAGGGCTTGGAAGGTGGTTCCCTCAAAATGAGACCTTTTAGTTCAAAAAGAAACTTAGCATAATGTAATAAAAATCCTAGAGAGTAATATGTTTTCTGACAGTCATGCATACATCTGTGAGCACAGAAGGCTGATCCAGAGGTTACCATTATAAAAATCAGCTGTGTCCAACAGTTACCACAGTATTATCAACAGTATTAGAGGTTCCCGCACCCTATACTTAGATTAGGAAATAACTGTGGTAGTTGTGTGGTTTCCCTTTGGCAGCTGCTGATCTGTTAGTGGTGACCACTGTACAATACAATGAGCAGAACTGGTACTAGTCAGATCCAGCGCCTGGTCCTCTGCCATCCCCGCTCTGCAATATGGAGCAAACTGGCTGCCATTCCCAGCCCAGAAAAATCCCAGCACAGACAGTATCACAACAGCTGAATTTCCATTGCTGAGCAAACTTAAAGGCCAACTGGTTGGAATTCTTCAGTTTAAATTATATATTTTATCACTGGATTTCATGTGATTAAAGCTGTGCATTTTTAATTGAAAAACTGAAAAGCAGGGAAGCAACCGACCTCAGATGCATCTTGGGGTTTCTGTGAATTATCTTTTTCCTTCTTGCTCTTTTGGTTTTCATTTTTGATGCGTTTTGTTCCAGACACTTTTGTTTTCGCTTCACCCTCCTGGGAACTGTTATCCTGTTTTCGAGGTTTCACTGGAGGCAGTGGCTTATCTTCCTCTCCTTTAATAAATCTTTCATATGGCAGGATTAATCTAGGGGATTAAGGAACAAATAATTGATCAGGTTTTGCTGTTCTAGCAGAGAAAAAAAAATGTATCTACTGTGAGCAGTTTACTTAATAAATCCATTTTCTTCCATGCCATAAAAGCAACAGTTTAAACTCTACATCTATAAATCCAAGTATAAGAAATCAATTTATTTGGCAAGATTATCATGTGGCATAAATTCAGTGGAGTTGGAGTTGGTGTGGATCAGCTGTCAGTAACTCCGCAGTGGTTTGTCTGGCTACACCAATTTGTACCAGATGAGAATATCGGCCGTTATGTTTTAGACTGATTAAAAAAAAAATTCCACCATTTATTTTTATTTTCCCTCCCTGAATTTAACAGCGTGCAGCAAACCCCAGGAAAACACCTACAAAGCCACAGCCAACTTGCTAACAGCTACACAGTTTCCAGGCTGGTGGTTCCCTTGAGTGCAAGGGCAGCGCCAGGAACGCGGCACGAGCTTGGAGAGCTGGGCTGCAGGAACCCTACGGGGTGGGCACAGCACCCCCCCACCGCCACCAGCACCAGCCCAGCGCCACCCCTGCAAGGCACCCATGTAGCGACAGTCACCATGCTCCCTGCCCTCGCCACGGAGCCTTTTTTAAGGAAGAAGGGGAGAGAGGAGTTAAAAATGAAGGAGTTCTTCACTGTGGAACTGTCTGCCACGGAGTGCACGAAATCGCTTTAAAAACACAAGGAAGAAACACAAACAAAAAATATCCTCCCCTGAAAGCATCAAACACACCGAGTTTTAATCTCTGTTTTCCCTTTGCAATTCTTGATCTGAAAGGAAAAATAACTGATATAATTAAAAGGGATGGATTGCATTACAATCTCAGTTTCAACTTCAGTGATTAAAGTTTTTATAATGCATTTTCGTATGATTAATGACTCACTGTGGGATTAATACGAGACTCAGACTTTAAAACTATGAACTTTAATACAGCAAACGTAATTTGTTAAAAGAAAAAAAAAGACAAGTTGACTCTATGAAGAAAATGTTCTTTGCTTATAAACAACATAAATCTGCTCAAATACCAGGAATCCTTAATTATCTTTAATCTAAGACTCCAAGGCAGAAACCTCTTTGGTTCAGATATTCGTTTGTTATCCTAGAATCAGTTTCTAAGCATGCAATTTTGATTTACATACTTAGATGTTCAAACACAGTTTGGGCTTAAGAGAGCAGAAATTAGATTGCTCGTGATCATAATATTTTACATTTTAATAAAATACAACATAAATTATGTTAAAATATAAACCTAATTTATGCTATATTAGAAACAAAATTCATTAACTGAGCATGCTCTGACATGGTATGTGCAAAGAGGCGTGAATAATACTTTCTAGCCCTGAATTTGGCAGGGCTCCAGTAATGAAGCTAAGCAGAGCCCACAGGGAATATTCATCTTCAGATCCCATTACAAACTGAGTTTAAACATGTTACAGCTGCTAAAACTGGAAACTGCTCCCTCTATGCAAACTTAGCAAAATAATACGTAGTTGCCAAATACCTGCTTCCCACTGTAATATTACAGTTAATGTTTATATAATAAAAAGCATAACTAAGCAGAAGAAGAAAAAAATAATCCTGTTCATACTTGAGGCTGCTACATTTCACTCGCAAAGCGCAAATATTGGTGAAAACACCAAATTCCTCCCCGCGCTGCACAAAGCACTTTGGACTTCACCAGAGGCAAGGTTGGGTTTCACACAGGGCAGCGCCGAAGGCCACTCTGCCATGTGTTAAATATTTTAAATCGCTTTTAATAAAAACACATTTTATTACAATAATTGTTAGCACTGCGAGGGGAGTGTTTGACTTTGTTTTGTTTCCATGGGAACGTGTCGCCCATTAAAAATCTACATATTCCATCCATGAAGGTTTCATACGCTGTCCGGTGCCTCATGGGAGCCAGAGATGCTCCCAGCCCCAGGAAGGAGCCTTTCCCTGGAAGATGCCGAGTGATTAACCCGGTGGCTACGGCCGGGCCAGGAGCAAGGTCCGGGCCGACACGATTAATCACCGCTCGCGTGCTCTCCGCCGGGCCTTGTAGGGTAGCGCGGGACCCAAACTCCTCCTCCTCCTGCCTCTGCACCTCACCAGAACTCATTAGCTTGGGTGCTAATTAGTAACCGTGGCTTGAATTTCCTTTTCTGATCTTAAGGGTTCATGTGGGAGTACAAGGTTTTCATTTTAGTTATTTTTCACTGAGCTCAGCAGTTGGCAGGCCGACAGCAGTAAAAATACATTTCACATAGCCGGTCAGCGGCCTGGAGCCAGCGGCAGGAAATCTGGAATTAAATGTTTCGTGTATCGGGGAGGCGGCATGACTAAGGTAAAACTGAGTCAAAACACAAGGATGGCTTGTTCTAGGATTTTCCCCTCCTCGTTTCAAAGGAGGGCTGGCCAAGGTGGCTTTTGGGGGCGGCTGGCGAGGAGCCGGGCAGGAACGCGGGCTGCGAGACCCCAGGGAGCAGCACCGAGCTGAGCACCACCAGCAATTGCCGCTTCACGTAGAGATTTCCGTCGGTTGCAATTTTCACTGAATGTTTTTTCAGTTATCCTGTCATGGTACAACACAATTACCCACAGGATATGATCTTATCATTTGATTATTAGAAGTTTTTATAGCGCAGGAGTAATAAAGCTAATACAGCTCTCGGAACATGTAAGCAGCCGGCTCACATGCCATGAAAGCAGCCGGCTTAGCCAATTTAAGGTCAATATTGCCCAACACCGGAAGAATGTGATCTGCTGTTAGCCAAATAGTTTAGCAGAATGTGACATGTCTGAAACCAGCACGAGATTTTTTTTTTTTTTTTTTTTTTTTTTTTTTTTTGGTCAAATATTTGCAGTGCAGGTAAGATTTAATCAATCTTTGCGCAAGGAGAGGTAAAGACAACGTCCAAAAAACTGGATCCAGATACCTCGAATGTATCATATGTTGGAAACAACAACCATGTTTTCAGTCGCTTTGAACTGTGGCTGTACTTCCCGACGGGGGGGGAAGTATCAAAGTATTCATAAAAAAGGAAAAGAAGGGGAATATTTTGTGGTCTGAAGAATATTTACTCGTAAAGCCTGCGAGAAGACCAAATAAAAGGGTCTTTATCATGATCAAGATTCCAATATTAAGATTAATAAAATGTATTATTTATAAGTCAATTAACATAAATAGAATATGTAAGCACTAGTGTATTAAAAAAATCTTTCCACAGGCAGCAGATTTTTAGCAGCATGAGGTTTTTTATTTTTCCTGGAATAATACAAGAATAACATTTTCCAGCCAAGAGCAGAAACAGTAGGGGAGTCTTTGCTATCACAGGGCTTCTTATTAAATTCAGTCACTGTGAAAAGCCAGTCTTTTTCCTTTTTTCTTTTTACTTTTTAAAAATAAAGACAACTTAAAATCAATACAAGTTAGATTAACAAATCAGTACTATACTAATCCTGATTTATTACAATCGGCAATATTAAGTTTAATCACGTATAAACTGCTACTCAAAAAAAGATTTTCCTTTAGTAAGTCCTGAATTAAATAATGGTGCAGTGGACTGAGTTTTTAGATCTGCATCATCTGATATTATGAAAAATTCAATGTACTTCTCTGCAGCAGATGTCAGAGGTCAGCAAATCTATTACAGTAATGTAAGTAATCTGGCTTTCTGCCAACCTTTTTTTAAAAAACACTGAAGCAGATAATTTTATATTTACAAATTCTAAAATCCTCCAGGGACTAAATCTCTTCCCCAACAAAAAGCAGAAACTTCACATTAGAGAAATGTATTTCACAGTATATCAAACATGTCTTCATCATTAGCATTTCATAAAAAGAAAAAAAAAAAAGCCCTTAATCTTTATTAGTCAACATTTTTTTTCCCCAGCTACAGAACTAACAACACAAGATCTCATCTGAGCCAGTAACCACTACATGTATTGATTATGCAGAATGAATGACTTTTTTGGCCCGACTGCTTCACAGGACACATGAGAGCACATCTATTTATAGGCATGATAAAAAAAGTAGTTACAATAATGCAAAGGATCTGACCAGCCCAGAAAGAGGAAGGAAATTAAATGTTAAGGCTGCCAGTTTCCTCTTTAATTCTTCCTACTGTGTATGGCTGTGACGGGGCTCTGGGGCTGGGGAGGAACCATATGCCCAGGACATACAGGGTGATGCGAGAGAAGGAGGCAGCTCAGCACAACCCCTACAGTATTTTTTTGTATCGCTGTTTGAGTGTTTATTTTTGTTTTCTTTCTGGCAGAATAAAATATTTCACCATGTCTCCCATTGACATCATCGTACTTTTTCAAGGGCTCCAAGCCCAGCACAAAATAGGATGCACTGGAGCCTCTCAGCCACAAGAATAATCTTGGAAGGACTTAAAATACCAAAGTCCATTCCTTGGGAGATGTTGCCCCATTCGCATGCTTGGCCAGGTTAAGGAGGCTAATTGCAACAGGAATGGAAAATGATTTAAATTTGCTCCACCAAATGAATACAGCAAGCAGTTAACCCGTGGAACTCACTGCCAATGGATATCTTGGGGCCAAGGGATTAGTGAGATTATGCAAGGATTAGATGCTAATGTAAATCATGAGAACATTAAGCTGTTAGAGCTTCAAAAATGCTGAAAAGGGACAGGCAATAGGTCTCTTTAGTGGTAGGAATTTGGAAAACGCTTTCCTCCTGAGCCCATAAGGCCATGGTGGCTCCAACTCCTCACTCTGCAGGCACTACCAGAGCTGGGGGACAAGAGAGCCACTTTTTCCAGTCCAAGAGGGCACCCATCGGCTCCAAGATGTCCTCACAGCAGCCGGGCAGAGCTGCCCGCAGCCCCTGCAGCCAGAGGGTCTGAGTGCAGGGCTGGGACAGCCCCCGTGGTGCAAATGGGCCCCTATCAGTAACCTCAGTGAGAGAAACCTGATTCTTTCCCCCTAGAAAGTCAGTGGCAAAACATTCAGCTGTTTTAAGGGACCAGCAGGAATGCCTTGAGCTCTGATCCCACGAGAAGTCCTGTCTTTTTTACCCTGTTGCTTTTCAAAAAGATAAATTTTAGAGCACTGGTCCAGTGTAGGCGAGGGAAACAATGAGAGAAACCTTCAACAACGATCAGTTGTGGGGGATAGCCAGGAGCAGGAGGCAGCTCTCCTGGGCACCGGCAACACATTCCCAGCGAAGAGGGGAGAGGAATGACCCAAACTTTAAGGTCTCAGCCTGTTTTCCAAAATGGGAATATAAAATACATCGAGGAAATGAAGCAGTGTGTTCCTGAAGTCTGGTTTCCCTGGATTGCATTGTACAACGCAGGGGTTACGAAAGCAAGCCTCACGTGCTTTTGTGCAGAACACAATAGCAATGGCTTTATTTGCATTTGTCTGAAGTACAAAACTGGCATGTATTTTATCAGCAAAGACAAAATATGCTGGAGTTCAGTTTTCTTTCCAAAGAACTTTCCTTCCTTAAAGAAATGGCTCTTTCATCCTTTCAACAACAACTTTCCTCACAGCCCACTGGGAGTGCTGGTGGGTAATGAGAATGGCTTACTGCTGAAAGGTGGGAACGGCGCTGCTCTAAGAGAATTCAAAGACACTTTGTTTTAAGTAAACTGGAAATTAGTGACATTACAAACACAGCTGTTGATTTAGCTGCACAGCCCAGCGAGGCAAGCTCAGGCACTCCTGATCCTAGGGCTCAGCAGGGGGAGATGAACAACTCCAGTCTTTTGCCTTTGGTGCAGATTTACTGCAAGGAAAAGACTCAAAGGAAGAGTGGTGGGCCCAGAGCAGCTTCCCCGGGTCTCTCTACCAAAACCACTACAAGACTCTGGTTTGCCCATAGTCACCATTTCTGCATCTAAAGGCAGACATGCATTTCGTTTGGTAGGTCCATGGAGTCCCTGCAATGCTTGGTCCCTATGCTCAGAACAAGCTTACAGATGCCATTTTGCATTGCCTGTGGGGTGCAGGTCTCCTGGCAGGACTCCAAAACCCTGCCGACCCTCCCCAAGAGCTCTGAGTCACATCTATATTGCAGAAAGCTGAACAAACTAGGGGCATTCTCTTTCATGTTAAAAAAATCCTGAAGAACAAGGTGGAGATTCCCAGCAGCGCTGGGCAATCTGAGGGAAAAGATCTTACACTGTCCATCACTGGTGCTGCTCCTGCAAAAGAGAATGGCACACCTCCCACTGTGCAGCACCCTCCTGGGGCAACTCAGCTCCCAGCAAGGAAAAGAGGCTTGTCCCCTTGTGTCAAGTCTGTCCCTACTCCTGGATGGCAAGAAATGAGATTACCACGTGTGACACCGACCGGCTCCAAGCACTGAGCTGCAGTGCTGGGACCCCAGAGCCCTGGGCGCTGCAGGGCCTCAGCATCCAGTAAGCGCCAAGGCACGTGTGCACGGTGGGCACGCCTGGCAAGGGCCTCTGCTCGGGTGACAACCCACGCAGCAGCACTGGGCAGCACACAGCATGCCCCAGTTCTGCTGGGACAAACTCCTGGGTGAAAGGAAGGATGCAGGTGGGAAAACAATTCCCCACCAGGAAAGAGATCATTTGCATGCAGGCACTTAAAGGCAGTGCCCGACTGCCCAGCACTTTGCACTCAAGGACTCCTGCTGACTCCAGTGCTGGCCAGTAAGCCTCTGAGGCTGAAACCCCAGAAATTTTGAAAAAATGCGTGTTCTCAGATGTTTTGAATGGACAGCTAGGGATCTGTTTTAATGGTAAACAATTACATTCCTCTGTCATCTGATACTTTTTAAATTTTGGGGAGGGGGGAAGCTTTCTGAATTTTCAATAGTTCCTTTGTTAAAGCATCTGTTACTCACATAATTGAAAAGATGTTTGTTCAGTGGTATGCTTGAGAGTACAGTTATTTAATCTTAATGATAAAGCCCTGAGGGCAGAAAATCATAAGTAGAAACCCCTTGTTATTTATCAAAAAGAAAAAAAAAAACCCCAACCAAAAACCTAGGAAAGAAAGAGAGAACTGAGGCACCTCATCTATCTTCAGGCTTAAATTTGCGCTTGATGGAAAACTATCGAGACAATTTGCAACTCGCGAAGTTTTCTGGGAGTCTGGGACTAGCTGAAGTGTGAGGGGGGCAGGGAAGTGGGGTGAAGACAAAAATAAAACAAGGAGAGAAAACTGTTGCTTGGCAAGTTTTTTTTGGGTCAAACAAAGAGCTAGTTGTAGTTTACAGCATGACATAACATTCGATTAATTTTTGCCTGGGGATGTTTTCACACTTAACAGTGTAAATCAAAACCTTCTATTAATTACAACGTGTATAAAAAGATAACCATAAGCAATTTCATGTAGATGCTATACTAGCCCCCTACTTTTTGTTCCCTCTAAAGACTGGCTGTTATTTCCTGCAAAACTCCACTGAAATGCTTACACGTTACGAAAGTTATCCAAACGCTTTAGAAAACCAAACAGCGTTTGCATGGAACACAGGGCTTTCCTGCACATTGAATTACTGCACAATATCCTCAGGGCAGACAGACTTTACGGCCGTTACAGGGAAACCGTGTAAGGGACTTATTTTGACCTGCCTCGGGTTTCTGATAATATATAATTTTTATGTGGGCGATTTAGAAAGAAAAATGGCAGAATGGGCTCTGAACTGTACAAGACACTGCATCTCCTGAAGTTTAGTCCCCTGGTAAGGGACAAACGTGCAGGGTCCTCTGCAAGTGCCCAGGGGCCACACCCATATCCAGAATAAACCCCTCTGCAGGTCAGTGTCCGACGCGTGGGCACAGCCACCCTGCCTCATTGTGAAGAACTACATCCCATCCCACCTACCTGCTCCTCCTCAAATCCCAGGTGGCTGTGGCTCTGCAGAATAATTTCCCACTCAGCTGCCTTAATTCTGTGAGAGCACAAGGCCTAATAAATCCCTCTCCAGCTGGGTCTGACCAGGACAGACCGGTTTTTGAAACGCCAGTAACTCATGAGGGCCAGCACACAAGACACGCTGCGGAAGAGCAGGACTCGGGCCATGGGCTTCTCTGGGTCCATCCTTGCTGGAGACCCTGAGGGAGCCCAGCTTCCTGCAGCACCCAAAGAGGCCAGGAAGCTACTGGTTTATGGTACCATCCAGCTGCCTGCCACGACACCTTCCAACAGCAATCCCAGAGAAGCCAAGGAGAGTTACTGCACGCCATTGCACGCCACAAGTCCCCAGTTTGTGCATAGCTCGTGCACAGGAATTGCTCTGGAGGAAACCAAGATGAATCACAGCCAGACTTGGAGACAGAAAAAGGCCCCAACAGGCAATTACTAGTATTTTTGTTTTGTTCAGTGCACTTTATTGGAAACTTTTTATACTTTGCACACTAAACTAGCAGGTTGGGTTGTTTGGTTTGGTTTTTTTGGGGGGAGACAGTGGTGTAATATTTACAAAAAATCCCTAACAACAACGTCATCAGCACTGCAGAAATACAGCCTACTGCTCATGCCAGAAAGTTAAAGCTGCCGATCATGTGTTTTGTGTAAAAGCGAAAAGAAACCTCAAACCCTGCATGTGAAAACCACATCTGCATTATTAGGGGAAGACAGCACGGAGCAGACTGCTTCGCAGAAAAGTAGCCGTTGCTGAGGGTTTCTTGATAAGCGAGAGATGTAGGGTACTGACAAGGGCTGTAAGAGTTTCACGGGAACGGTGCAGGCTGAATCAGCTCATACCAACCACACACGCCTCTGGCTGTCTGTGATCGTGAAAGGTAAGTGCATTAGAGGAGCACAAATGAAGAAAGTAACGACCAAAACAACACCACCTCGTAAGCTCTGTACGGTCCAAGTCGTGCACAGAGCAACAGCCCCATGATGGGAAAACATTAATGCTTTTTATATTGGTAATCATCTGTAACATGAGCAATTAAGTACAGTACTAATGGACTATAGCCAAGAGCCTGGTACTAATATTAAAAACTGACAGAGATGAATAGGTTTGGAAGGAAAACTAGGCTGACAAAGACATTTTTATGAAGTGCTTGGGCCTATTTGGAATAACCCAATCAGAGGCAGGCCCAGACCAGCCATGCCTACAGTGACAATAACGCATTCATTGGCATTATGCGATGCCTGCTATGCTTTAAATAAAAACACCCATTGCTTCTACTTAGAAACCTGCACTTTCATTATTACACTCATTAATAAAACAAAAGTTGTCTAACTAATATACAAATAACACTTACTGAAACACTGGCAGTCTTGCCTTATTTTAAAATGAAAACAGTTACTGGAAACACGAACCGTATTACATGATAAATGAATCAGCTGAAAATGCACACAAAACCTTTCTTTCCCTTTTAGCAGGCAAACAAAGCAAAGACTGCCCCAACTGAAGCACTCTACCTACCTACAGCACACCAGCAGCTACCACCACAAGCCCTGCTCCAAACAGCGGGGTGCAGAGCAATACATTCCCCAAAGCCTTTAAATCTGGCTTTATTTCAGCTTTTGCCATCCTCAGTACCATGAATCTGCAGCCACATGGTGGCTTTGCTGAGGTTATAAACACCTTTAGAGTAAGCAGTATTTCTTCACTGGATTTGCTAGACAGAGAGACAATTTTGCCCTCTCCAATGCTTGTATTTTGTGCTTGGGGGGTTTGTTTGTTTGTTTGTTTGCTTGCTTGTTGTTAATGGGGTTTTTTTCTCTCTTTTTGCCCTTTGAAATTGTGTGTAAAACTCCACCTTGCAAAGGGGAACCTGGAGAGGGTAGAAAGGTGGGATGCAGTGCCTGAACTGGGACACATGTGCCATTCCACTCCTCAGCATCCTAAGGATGTCACTGAAAGGTGGCTGCCTTGATATACCTGAACAGCCTTAATATGCTAAAGCTGATGCAAAGAGCCAGTGGCTTCTCTTGGGAGAGAGCTGGTTAACACAACATGGATGCCCTTGAGATCCAGTTGTAGAGATGAATGGCAAGGCTAAGTCAAACAGCAGCAGGGCCAGTGAAGTCAGGGAACTGCCTGTTCTGCCTCCAGTAAGCAAGGAAAGGCCAGTGGGATTCAGAAAGGAAAAATCATGAGATTTACTCAGCATTTGCTTTCCAGTTTAATTCAATTTCCAGTTTAGCTGTACAGCTCACCTTCAAGTTTGAAAATGTATGTGTGTCTTGAATTATGAGCGTGTGTATTCCTGCACTGCAATTCTTGTTTTAGATTAAATGTCATCTGAGCACTTTGGCTATAAATGAGCATTACATTTACAGGTGCTGTAGTTAGAATTACCAGCTGAAACAAACCATGACAATTTCATTTACTCTTTTTCCAAGTCTGAAGTTTAATACAGCTTTCCTGTGGTGGAAAAAAAGCATCTAACACTAGAAAAGCAGAGACTGGATGAGTCACTGAAGTTTTTTGTATGCGTGTTTTGGTTTTTCAGACCAGATTTAGTAAAGCACATTTTAGGTAAGCTCAGGGCTAACCTAAAAATCCTGCAAGACTTTTTCTCCAAATGCCATCTTTTGATAGCCTGCCAGGAATGTGGAAAATAGGTGCTGCCTTGTATCAGACCTAACCCAGAACTACATGATAGACTGGCATCCGTGAACTCAGACTTGAGTTCTTCCGTGTATTAAGACCAATCTAACCATAAACTAGAAGACTCTTTCCTCAGACTAGGTCAAGTCAGGCAGAACTGCTTTTGGGTAGGCTGGAAAGGCTTTTCAATCTGGAAGGCATCACAAGTCTGCTCAGGTTTTCCAGTGAGCACAATGGGTTTGGTGGCACTTCAGAGCATACCCAAGTAACTGCTGAGTCAGTCACACACGCCAGTCTCTATGAATGGGAGTGCAATGCAAGGGTTTTGCATATTAAAAAAACCCCAAAACACTAGCATTAAACGTCATCAGGAAAGCAGAAAAGAGAGACAGGGGTTTACAGAATATTTGTGAATGGCTCATTTACTTTTCCACAACTACAAGAGATGTGCTCTCTCAGTGACTCTAGGGTTTCAGCACAGAGCTCAGCAAGGCTCCCTCTGCAACCCAAACCCACAGAGACCTACTGCTTATGTGTGCCTGGGCCTCCTCTGTCAACTAACATCCCCCAAAGAACATCTGGCAAAGGAAGAGCCAGACTGCCAGTTGGAAACCCATCAGCTGGCTTGGGTGCAAGAGGAAGCTCTGAGACTCTCAGGGCTATAATGATGGGGGGAAGAGCTGAATACCCATAATCCGATGAGTCAATAAAACAATCTATAACATTTGTCTGCAACACGAAGGCAGGGAAAAGCCCCATCTGACACGCACAGCAACTCACTCACTTCGCTCTGCTGCTTGGCTCAATCTCCAGAAAGCTTCTAACATTTATAATGGCATTCATTACATGCAACTCCTCTGTGCACCCAAGCCCTTCTGCTGGAGATGTCTCCTGTAAATGAGCACAATCAAATCCCCCCACCCTCCTTGAGGATGGCAGCATGTCCCTTGGAGAGGCCAACACTAAGATAAGGAGAGAAACTGCCCACTGAGCACAGCTCTGCCATGCCACCTTTTGCACAGGCAAGTACAATCTCTTCCTGAGCCCAGCAAAGTAACTTGTTTATGCCTAGGAACAAGAGACTGAATTTTCCTTATCTGAGCTGAAAATTGCTGAGCTTTTGTTCACATTTGCTTGTCTAAGGAAAAAAAAAACAGGAAAAAAAGAAATAAAAAAAGATAAAAGAAGAAAGAAAAGGAAAGAAAAAGCCCCAAGAGTTGTTTCTAAAAACCAAACCAAAACAACATTCCAGCTCCAGTATTTTATTCAATGTGTGCTGGCTTCACAAGCCCTGGAAGTTATTATCTACATGGGAAGAATAAGAAATCAACAGTTCTGACCAGCAACAATGGCTGCAGAGAAAGAGTGTTTGGCAGCAGCTCGCAGGCAGGGAGGAGGGAAGGAATGCAATGAAGAAGAGGAATGCAACGCTCTGCATGACCTACAACATTAACAGCACCCTGCATTGTGGGCCACCCCATTATTTTGATCAAAACCACAATTTGCTTAATTGGTATTCCTAAAAAATGACAGAAGACAAGTGTTTGCATCAATTAGCTGCCGTTTCTCATTTTTCCTTGAGTATGTTTTCCTCAATATTTCAGCTTCTTTAACTGGAAAGCTGTTGCAAAAATTAAAGATACATACCAAAGAAAAATCAAATGCTTGTTTTATTTATTTAGTCACTGGAGACAGACACTCTGGTTTAAATTACAATGGATTATCTGACTAAACTGTTGGGGGAATATTTACTAAATCTTTAAGAAGACTCTCTCTCTTTTTCTCTTAATTCTTTATAAAATGCTTTGAAGGCTTTCCAAATTAATTTTTTCATTATTAAACAAGCATTTCAGATTTGTTATCTTACCTTTCATAATGTCTGCGAGTACATGTAGCAGCACTTGTGCTTCCAGGGTTACCACCTAATTCATCATAAATATGTTTCCATTGTCGACGGGCTGTTATCTGTAAAAATGGCAATGGAAAATTTAATCTTGCATCTTTACAGATTCTACAGCGTTTGAGTTCACAACAACAAATGCATGTATGACACTTTCAGAACAGCATGTACTACAAGCACTATAAAAGCCCCTACAGAATATACAGAGTACACAGAGCTTTGGGTGCCTTTTTTTTTTTGGTAAGTTAACACTACGTCTATTTTCTTTCTCTCTGAAATGGAGTGATCTGACTGATTCATTGTCAAGTCACAAGCAATACAGACTCACAAAAGAGAATCTCAATCAATATAGGGTCATTAACCATCAGAAGTTATGCAGACAAATCCCACGGTGAATTATGAAAACGAAGCTCAAACCATACTCAGCACAAATAATGATTACATAGTTATTTTAACTGAATTAGAGAAAATAAATCTGCTGCAAAACCCAAATCCACCACAGAATTCTGTAAATCCACAAAACCATAGTCCGTAACTCTATATGTTACAAGCTGTTTATTTTTATCCATTTATGTCTGTAAAATATATAGATCAAATACTAATGAAATCTTAATGTACTCCAATGTTAATATTTGAGCTATGTACTTTATTGGACCATGCTGATGAAAATAAACATCTTGTAACATATTGAGTTGCATACCACAGTTCTGTTTTTTTTGTACAGAAATTAGGATTATACAGAATAACAGATGGAAGACCTGGCAAAAGGATTGTTTCTGAATACCACTTCATCATTTTATATATTCCGCTATATTTAAAACAGGAAGAAAAACAGGAATAGGACAAGCACAACAGATCACCCTTGTTTGCCTGCAGCTCATAAAGAAGGCCGGTAGAAAACTGTGGGGGCAATTTGGGGAGAATTTTGTCATTTTCTGTGGAATGCCATGGATTTTAATATATTCAGCCCTGGAGGCTGCTTTGGAGTTACCCACAGAGCAGTCAATGGCGTTTACGGAGGAGCTAAAGGCAGAAATCAGAAGAAAACAAATATTACAACTTGCAATCTGAGGCCTCTAATTTTAATCTAAACAAGAGGAGATAGCTACCGTGATTAAATATTACAGGGTTAGATGGTGTTTCTGTTTCACCTAATATAAAGGGAAAATCCTTCCTTTGCAGAAATTAGTCTCCAAAGCCAAAAACATGGCTGGAGTCTTATCATTTGATAATGTTACAATTTCTTCAAATTTATTGCTTGCAGAGTTCTCCAGAAAACAGCAGCAGCTTTAACTCACTATTAGCACCTGAGCACAGACTGCACCTATAGATACTTCCGAAAAAAAGGTGTTTTATCTTAAACTTTTTATAAAGCTAAATGAACTGGCTTCATTCACTAATTTTATTTTCTGTCTTTTATAATAAACCCAAAGACTACCAGCACAAGGATTCAAGCAATTCAAGGATAAATTCTGCACAAAGAAATTACTTAAATACGAATCAAACACTCATCTGATGGTAAGGTTCATCTTAAGTCTATTTTGTTTCAGTTCTTATGCTGTCTCTTCCCCAGGCTACCCACACTTCTTCTCATTACCACTAAAGTGCTTGAAGAACCAGAGTCCTAATGAGCCATAAAGAACATTACATCCTAAGAATATGAATGGATGCTCCTTATGCAATCCAAGAGGTCAAATGAGAGTTGGACAAAATACCCTGCTGTGGAGGAATGCCTGGATGGGGAGCTACCTCTGGTCCTGCCTCCCACATTCCATCGGTCCTCACAACAGGCAGAGGACACGGGCGTGGCCAGACAGCTCTTGCCTTCTTGTAGCTCCCAAAAAATCTTGAGGACTGCTGCAATCGAGCCTCTGGCAGGCTCACGGATGGGGGAACGAAGGTGTGCGAAGCTGCTCTGGGGTCTGTGCTCTGGCCCTCTGACAAGCACAACCTGGCTGGGCTTGCAAGGCTGTCCAGGACCTGAGGCCTTGGCTAAGAGCAGTGATGCTGTGCAGAAACTTTAAATGAAAGCCAAGCATTAGTTAGCAGGAGGACTACTGTAAGTCCCCCTTATAAACATCCTGATGTGAATAAGAAGCATGGTCTCCATTTTCAAAAAGAAAACTTTAGAGCCTTTGTCTCATTTACCATGAGCTGACTCAAGAGTTCATACTCAAGCTGGAACACTAGTAAACATAACTAACTTTAAGGGGAAAAGTGAATCCCTTTCAAGTCCCTGGATCATTTTTGGTGTCTTTTTCCTCTAAGCTGCTTAGAATAATAGTATTTTCACAAACATTTGCCCAGCTTTATCCAATTCTACATCTGCAATGGACCAGAGCTCCTTGGTTATTAGCTGAGTTGTGCCCTCCCACATCCAGAGCTATGTTTAAATTTGACATTCCCTGAAACAATTGTTATTCTAACAAAGCCTGGGGTTGAGTTTTCCCCTGCTCTGGAAAGTTTATTTTTTATGCTTAATAAACTTCAAAGGACTAAAGGAACTGATTAATTACATCCTTAAACAATCTGAACAAAATGCTTTACTGAGGAAACTACACCGTTGTCATGCAGGGCAGGACTGCTCAAGCTGGATGCCCACGCTGACCATATCCCAACTGAGGACTGCCTTCCTTTCTCATACAAGTTCTTCCCAGCCACCTCAGCGACCAAACTTCCCAAGGAGTCAGGAAAGGGTAATGCTTGGCAATGCTTTCCTTATGGTTGTGGTTCCTACCAAAACTGTCTGCCTCTGCTGCTTTAATTTTCTGATTTGTTTTTCCTTACTCCTAACAGCATACACATCACTCTGAGTGCCTGCCACGTTTCTGGAAGTGCAGGATGGTCCAGGCTCACCCATTAATCAAGGTGATTTCATAGGCAAGTGTCATGTCTGACAGCTTCACATTCCAATGCTGGCTTTAGTTTTAAAGCGGCCTTCTGGGCTGCAGAGCCCTCCTGTAATTTGCTCCAACCTACAGCTTCAAAATCCTTAAGCTGGGCCCACTGGAAGCCAGCACCTTTGAAAATGTCCGTGACATCTTTCCCAACCAACAGAAATCAGAGTTAAGCAAGAGACTGGCCTGTCCAGGGACCTAAGAGCAGATCTGATCTGGTTCCTATAAGCACAGTATTATGCAGTATCTGGTGGTCAAGAAAAAACAAATAAAAGCAATGCTCTTATCTGTTAAAGCAGAAGACTGTTTACACACATGCTTTTAATGGTGTCTTCTGCAGCTCCCTTCCTTGTGAAAGGCTTCTTGCTTATTTCCTGCTGCAAATATAATGGGAGATTTTCTGGTCATGGTACATGATGTTCACAGCTCTCTTCAGAGCTCTGGGTATTAGCTCTGTATGAAACAAACTCAGTTAGCTCTGCATTCCACTGATACACCAGTTTCCTTGGGCCTGCCCAGACACAGGACTGTTGTATGTGTCAATCACTAATTTTTAAAAACTAAAGCACTTTATTGTTGCTTCCAGGAGGCAGCAGCTGAGTGGGATCCCACTGACCTTTGGCAAAACCTAAGCCGCTACACACTGAAGGTTAAGCTCCACCTAACTTTCTTTTTATCCTTTATCTTTCTAAGACATCTCCAGGTAGAGTCCATTCAGCAGCACAGCCTTCTGCAAACATGCCAAGGAACTCCTTTTATGTTGGCTCAAAAGGAAAAATGCTACTTCATAACTTGCCAAGGACAACTCTTTAGGTAAGTCCCAGAAGTTTCCCATCTATGAACATCTGCACCTTTTACTCACTTGACTTAGGGTGACTGAGAGAATTCCAGGCATCCGCTGTTAAGTGCCACTGCAGCTGAGCCCCCTACAACATGGCATTGTTTCATATTTCATCCAGCGATTTGGGGACATTTTAAATCATCCATACTGTGAAGGTCTGCTACAGAGAGTGCTTTCCAACGCACTCTCCTATTATTGGTAACAAAGATGCTCATCTCACATATCTTTGTTTAAGAGAAATATGATTCCACCAACTACAAAGAGACAGCTTCATCTGTTAAGGCCAAAACCAGTTTGTCACTATTTTTATTAAGCCTGTATTATGTTCAGCAAGTACAAGGGAGTGTGATATTACACAGCTATAGATGACAACTAACTAAGCATCAGTAATCAAAGGGAGGAGAAAGGACTCTCGTAAGTACTCTAAATGGAGAGCCCTTAAATATGACACACAATCACAACTTGGCACTATTAGATATCCCGTATGTATATACCATATGCAAAGGTAATGCTCTCTGTCAAGCCTCACCGGATCCTTTCCAGCCCCTGATAGGAGGAAGTAAGATGGCTAAGAAAGTTGTTCTCTGCATCTCAAATCCAGTCCCTGGCTGTTCTCAGTCACTTTTAGATCCTTAACTGACAGAACTGGACTCAAAAATCTTGCACTCTTCTGTGAATCTGTGCAGAAGCTGAAAAACACTGCATATGATCCATGCTTGTTCCTCAAAAATGTTTTTTACACTCCATTGAAACATCTACATATGAGCAAAGTGGGTAAGGCAGTGGATAAATTAAAAATGGGCAGACTGTAATTGTCCTGCCAAATAAAAGGATGTAAAGTTTGCAACTGCTTTAACTGGGAAGGTTTCTATGCTAGTAAAAAAACTGTCATCTGACCACTTTAAACTTCCATATGTCATTTTAACCAATCTTTTATCTCTTTCCTGTTCATAAAATGGCTGTCACATGTTGAAGTCAAGTATCTACTTTGAAATATTATTTTCTTTACAATACTTCCAGGAGGAAAGACCTATTTCTATCTCAATGCACAAACCAGAAACTTGTGAAATTTTAAAACCAATTAAAGATGATGAAGCCCTTGTAATGGACAAATGGTTTGCTCAAGTCAGATGGAAGGGGCCAGAGAGATAAATGCATATTAAACAGGGCAGGTCTGAGAAAGCCTTCGCACTCCACAACATTTCCTCATCAATAGATGGTGGCACTGTGTGCAAGAGTGGTGGATTCTGCCCAGCACTGAATTACAGCACTCACTTGAAGCTTCTGCATCTAAGCAGACCTGCCTAAGATCCTAGAACTGATAACTGCGGTCCATGCCACCCCTACCATCCACTGGCTTGTGAAAACTGAGACAAAACACAAAGCTTCTCAGCAGCGCTTGCCATTATAAAATATATAAAAACTAATGCAGCTGGCAAACTCAATGAATATCAACTGGCCATAAAATAATAAAACCCAGGGTGTGCATAGGTCAAAGTATTGCAACAGCTATCGATATAATACTCAGGGAATTTAAAGCAAAGGCAGATCCATATTGAGGATGAGACTGTTAACAGAAGAGAATGAGGTCAGGAAACCTCATGCTCCATATACAACTTAAACTGCATCACAACAGTCCTCCCACCTTCAGCTTGCCTGCAAAGAGCACAGATGCCACGCATATCATAGAAACAGGACCAGTCCCGTCATTTCAGACAGTCACTCTCCAACCAAAGCTGGGCTCGCGGGTATGTCAGAGGGCGTGAGCTGCGCTTGCCTTGCCATTTAGTGAACAGCAAGCAATTGCTTAGTTTACTCTCCATGAAGAATAAGCACCGCTGGTACATTTTCATTCAAGGTGACAAATGCCCCCAAACAACAGAGAACATCTGTCATCGAGAAAAGGACAGGAGCTTTGAGACAAGCGTGGACTGAAGCTACTCTGGCTGACATTCTCATGTACGTGACCCTTCCCCTCTGATCCTGTCATGTTTCTCAAACCTGGCTCTCTGGCCTTGTGGTCACAAATCCACAACCCTGTTCTTGCTCTGCCTCAGGTACAGAGGCTCACCTGCTCCAGCATGTCTAAATCCATCCCTCTCCCTCTAGCACTAAAACTCAGGTCTCTCCAGCAAGGCACCACTTTGGCATCTCTGCTTCTGTACTCGGTCCCCTCAAGCAAACCTGAAACATTGCTGTGAAAACTGCTCGCCTCCCTGAGCACTCTGAACATGCCACTCTCCCTTCAATCTCCCTCCTGGCCTTCCCTAGTGCTCTGGATCAAGTTCAAGATTTTAGCCCTCATTTTCGTTGCACTTTACAACTCAAGCAATTACCGTCGGCTCATAATTGCTGTAACGATCTATCTATGGTAGCTATTCATTCATACATACCCATGAGCATGCCTACACACACCCCTGTACATAAGCATGGTATGTGCTGATTAATGAAAGATAGAGCAACAATAAAAGCCAAATCAAGCACATATATTTTTTAAGAATGTTAGATTTCATGTTTTGCAAAATCCCAGGCACACCCATGCTAACCAGCCCAGGCTGCTGATGTACAGAACAATGTGCTTTATTGTATGGAAGGAAAACAGTGAGTTTTGCATTTTGGTTCAAATGACTTTCAGTTTCTTGATAGTGCATTTCTTCTTGTCATTTCTCTACAGCACAGATATGTCCCAGATTACTTCGTAAACAAAGCAAAAATAACTTCTTTCATCCAACTGCGGCAGGAACTGAACAACTTAATCTGATCATTGTGTGCAAAGAAAATATTTCCAGTGACGACATCTTCCTATGTCAATTGTTTTTTTATTACAGATGTCATCTTGATGTGCCATATTAATGCACCTCTTTCTTCTCATTTCAAGATTTTAATCTAAGTTTGTTGCTCTAATATTTTATTGGTTCAAAATACACGCTGTAAAATCCGTGGCCATCAAATTTTCCTGTGAGCTAAAAATAAACTGCTCTTGTCAGATATGGTTAGCTGATAAAAAGTGTCAGAGACTTTTCTGAATTACTTTGATAACTTCCTGTTTATGTGGTACTGACCCTTGTCTAATAAAGATCTTTTACACTTGGAATAAGAGAAGATTCTGCAGCATACTATTCCTTAATGGACAATGCTGATTACTTTTGAAAGCCTTTAATACATTTCCCATATTAGACATGAACAGATGTCAGGGATGTTGCCAAGGGAAATTTCTTTTATGCAATCTTGGCTTGTTGTACAATAATAGCCCTTTCTCAACATGGGAAAAAATTACAGACCCAACTAATTTCCTTGACAGGGAAGAGTTACATATGTTTTCCACTTGTAGTTTTTACGACAAGTTTACAATTTTGCCAAATCTGGAACTAATTGGGACCATTTCCAAAAACGGTCCAATAAACCCACAATGAGTACAGCTAGCCTAAAATGCAGCAAATGATTGTTTGCTTTTACATTTTTTTTCTAACAGGGAAAAGTTAGATTGCACAATTATTTCATTTAAGTTACTTAAACACTTACTGTTTCATATCCTCCCAGTTTTTGAGCAGCTTGAAACATAGTCCAAAGGTTAACTGTTAGAGGGACAATAAGTATTTAGATAAGCATTGCATTAGCCAACATATTTCAAAGAAATGTAAATTAAACAGTTTTAAAAAAAGAAAAATAGAGAAAAAAAAGCTCACAGCCCCTGAAAAAGCTCTTGTGAAACATTTTCCAAAGAGGTATTTACATAATCTGTAGAGTAAATATTAGCCCATACTATATATATTTTTAATTATATATAAGAGAACACACAGATTCCTTAACAGGACTGGAAAAATACACTGAGACAAAGGTAATGGGCTCATTTGACTTTGCTGATAAGAGACACGGTATAATGACTGTAGCATGTTTCCATAACTTTGATAATAAAAATTACTCATTGGGAAGAATGTTACTTTTAATTGTTTGTTTAATACTGGTTTCATTAGCAAGCAAGCAAGAGCCACACACTGGCTCACAGAGCAGGCCTATCGATTAGACAATATCCAATATTTACTGCAGCTCAGATAATGGGCTCCATAATCAATGAACAATAAGCTGCCTTCTAGCGGGCCCTGCGTGAATGAACCCAGATGGAGCACGAACGAGCATTACTGGAATAATTATGCTGTGGCTGGTTGTGCCTTGCCCGTGGCTGTGGGGTCAGAGGCACAGAGGCAACTCAATTCAAAAGATGTGTTGGGAGAGAGTTGTTATTTCCTGCAGAACTTCTCCCCTTTCACGTGCTTTTCATCCTGGCCCCCCGTCCCATGAGGCCACTGCTTGCTGGTGTCAGTATTGTTTAATTTATTTATTTTAATTTTTATTTTATCTCATTTAATTGTTAGAAGAAAAATTCACGTCAGCCCTATCAAAGATGTATGCACAATTCCACCAACAGTGAATCCCCACAGACACACTAAAAATACTTGAGTTCAGCAGTAACGCTGTGCACCATGGAGAACGGGATCTCCTTCTCCATGGAAGGATGCTCTGCTGTAGTGTACGTACTGCCTCTTCCCACCAACCTATTTATATTTGCAGTGTTTGCACAAGCCTCGCTGGACAAATACAGAGCCCCATCCTGCAAACATTTCTGCTCTTCTCAGCATACTTACTCTTGGTATTTAAGTATTTGCTGGATCAGGCCTCTACTTCATAATGAATGTCAGGCAAGTTTCAATGTATTCCAGCTAAATGTTAGCAGTGGGCCCTACCTCCAGTGGGCAACTTTAGAAATAATACTTTAGCTTGTCTTTTAAGCCCACCCTGTCTCCATGCTTGAGGGAGTGCAGAATAAAACGAGGGGGGAGAAAAAAATAATTTCTTCAACACAGAATGTTCTGAAAGCCTCATTGAACCTTGTACTGCTTCAAAGCTATCAAGAGCTTTGCTTAGGCCTTGATTTAATCTGAATCAATGCATAATGCAACGAAGCTGTTCATAGTACATTAATTTTACTCCCATTTCAAGCAGCCAGTTTTCAGACAAACACTGTAATCATTCGGAGTTATATAAGTTTATAATGGCTGCTGGAGGCCTGTTGCAATCAGTGCCAATTGCTATTAGGTATGTAAATTGTTATGTAAAACATACAGGTTTGACATTCTTCATCAAAATAACACATGGTTTTAATCTCGGAGATAAATTAGAGTAAATAATATTTCAATCCATGGCGTTTTCCCTTTAAGGAAATGAAGTATCATTCAATCTATAGATAAGGAGGAAAATACCCCCATTTACAGCTTTTGTTGGAAACTGTGAAAGATCTACATTGTGCTCCAATATTTATGCAAAATTCAGTTTCAACTGTATCTTCTCCACATACAATTAATTTACAGATTGTGGCACTATAAACTGTACATGCCAAAGCAATTCTAAACACTGTATTCTGTATTAAGCAGATACTGTCTGGTTTTATTCTCCGAAATCAGTAATTTATTAACTATAAACTCATTTTGGGGCTTAAAATATGATCCCTTTTGTGCCTTTCTTGACCACCTTTAAATGTCTTCCTTTAATATTTGTCTTTTCCTAAAGAACATCTGGGCACAATAAAGATACGTCATATTATTAACTCAGAAGAAAGGCATTACAGACTCTGCAGATTTACAAAACAGAAAACTAGAGAGTTTTCAACATGCCTATTTCTAGTCATAATCAGCGGATTTAAACCTATAAATATCCGGCAGCAACTACCCCAGAAGGAAGAGATGCAAATCTAGGCATAAGACAGTGAAATGCCTGGACTGGAAAATGCGTAGAGATAAACATGGTCCCTCCCCATCCATAAGGCTTTAAAATAGGCTTCGTGTGCAATTGCTTTCTCTAGAGAAGCCAAACCATTCTAAAATGTGAACAAGAAAGTGAGAAAAAGGATACTTACTCTGCTTAAAACCTAAATAGGGTATTCGTTCAATTGGTGTTTTCCTTTCTTTCATATATTTATAAAGAGCCACAAGGAAAGCCTGCTCATCAGCTCTGCATTCTTCACCTACGGCAATCTTTGATTTATCCTCACTTGAGCCTTTCTTACAGTTGCTGTTGTTACTCTTGGGTTTGGGCAAAGCTGACTTAGCCTCACATTTTACCTGGGAAAAGAAAAGATGTCATATCAGATCTGGGTAACCTTTAATTTTCACTTAAGGAATAAATACCCTCTCCTAGCAGAATGGATTGTTGAAAAAAATGAGGGCCAAACCACGCGACTGTGTTTGAGGGGAAACAAAGGAAGCTATTTATAGAGCTAAATGTCTTGTTCTGAATCTTAGTCACAACATTTTTAAATAGCCACATCTTTAAATCATTATAACTCATTGGTAATGCTCTCCAGATCTGCATTTTTATGACTATACATTGCTATGTCACAGACAGCTTCCATCTCTCACATACACTTGCCATTAGCAAGTCTAATAATAGCCCTCGTTCCAGGATTGACACTGAGCATTGTCAACTCCCGTAGACAACCCTTGGAGCTGAGGGTGCTCAGCCCCTTCCAGGAATGCTCAGCAGCCAGCTCTGAAATGACACATTTTTCTGTCCTTTGGCCCACCAAAACAGATGCAAACCTTGGCAAGCTTTACTCAGGCAGAGCCCTCAGCACAGGAGTGGAGGTTCTGCTGTAGCACGGACTCAAGTCAAGTGGATTTGAGCATCTGCTTAAACTTGAGCACAGCCCTAAGCATTTAGCAGAAGGGAGAGGCTGGTGGCTGGAGCCTTTCCTGGTAGACACGGGCACCCCCAATGCACGTAAGTTCCAGAGCTCCAGATCTCCCACTGGACTGCCCAGCAGATTTGTGCCAGCCAGGAAACCAATAAATTGGAACCACTTTACCTCTCCTCAGTATTCACACATGGAGAAAAATATCCAGTGAGACTGCCTTAATCCTGCAGCCCCCTCTTGAAGATAATCCTCTCACTGAATCAAGCAAATTACAAATCGAGCATTCACTTAAGGTATGTATAAAAAAGAGCAGAAACCTGATGTTTAAAAGCTCTCCATGACCAAGACACTGGGTCCATGGGATCCAACACATTTCCAGTGAAATACTGGAAGTTCTCTAATACAAGGTAGTGGAGATGGTTACATGTATTTTGGATTTGCACTGTCCCTTCAATGCTTCTGAGTGCCATCAGGAGCCTTCTGGCAGTTCCATACCCCATCCAAGACACGTCGTTTGTGCTCCCAGAGGGAGCAGGGAGACTCTAAGAGCTAGTATTTGGTATTTTAGGAGGACACCACAGGAGAGTGGGGTATCCTGCTGTGCAGGAAGGCAGGAGCTCTTGGTCAAGTAACTCATAGACGCTCCTTCAGAACTGTCACCTCTAAACCAGGTGCCTTCTGGATACTTGCTGACAGTTTGGAAGCAACTGCTATGAAGAGCATTACATAAGTGCTCGTAAACAAACAACAAACATATCACTGGAAAGACCACAACCACAATATCCTTATTTTATCTTAATAAAGATACTCTGGCATTTCAGGCTCAGGGAAAGCAAAATCTTTATACTCCTCCAGGTATTAACTTTGCAGATAGTACTGACTTCAGGTGATCTGCTCCACAGTTTTCCAGAGATGCGGGACAAAGCAATGGTAGCTCCTAACCAGAGTGGACAAGTGGTCACTATTTTCCATGGCAACAGATGCTGCTGAAACACCTCCATACTGGCCACTGCAGGGAACAGGCTCACTCCTCCCAGGCAATGCAGCAGGGACTGGGAAATGGATTTCCTGCAGGATTTTTCTTGATCACTTGCTGCTGAAGTATGTCCAGTGTACTGCTTGATATTCTCCAGTCGCACAGTTCAAAGAGATGTTGTCTTCCTATAGCACAAGACATCATCCTTTGCCTTTTAGTAATAGATACGCTTGTTGATGAAACTTTTTTAAATATCATGGGTTTCATCCAGAAGTCAGAGGAGCTAACAGGATTTTCTTCCTATTAAATGAACTTCGGACTTCCTCATGCACTTTTCAGGTCAGAGCCGTAATTCCTTGACTTTTTTTCACTTTGGCACGTCACAAAAATTATTTAACAGCTTCTGTTTATAAAGTTTAGATTACATTGTCATAGGTTTCAATGCTTCATCAAAGACTGGGTTAACACTCCCAAAAGGAATGCACGACTTCAATAATTTTAGGATTTTTAGCTGCAGCTGCAAATTTGGAACAAATTCACTAGATCTGGGAACAATTTTTCAGTTTTGTCACCCACTTGCTTGGATTCTCATTTTCAAGCCGGACAATTCAGAACTGTGTTTGCAAAGACAACCTGGGCATGAACTTTAAGTGAAATCAAAGCTCACTGCTGTGCAAGCAAACTAATGACGAGGGATACTACCCTCAAGGAGACAAAGGCAAAGTAACATTTAGAAAGCCACCAGGAGAGGGAAAAACCCGTGGTACACATGGCATTCCTCTCTTCAGTCTACAGAGAAGCAAGGTCAAAGCCCCTGTGCAACTCAGAGGTGTCAAAATGCGATGGGTGGACTCCAAGCAGTGTCAAGTTCAACAAAGCTTTGGTGAAGGCTACGGTGCTTCACCTGCTCAGCATTTGAGGCCCAAGCCTCACTTTTGGAACCTCCCCACCATCTGACAGGCAATATGGATGAATGCCATGACCAATGACTAATGAGAACCAAAAGGGCCAAATGCCATTCTGGGTAACACCAGTGTAAATCCAGCATAAACGTATCAAAATCAGTGAGAATGATGCCAGATTTGCACCAAGCACCACAAACTGCACTTCTCTTTCAAAACACAAACCCAGCGCCACAGCTGGGTTAAGCTGGATAAGATGGGGGTGCACTGAGATGGGCTCTGGAACATCTGACCACCTCCTGCTGTGTGCTCCATCAGAGGTGGATGATCCATGACCAAATGGCCAGTGAACACTCACGGGTACGCTCGTGCGTTTGTCTTCTCCTGCCAGAGGTCACATACAACACAGACCACAACAGACCTGCATTTTACAGTTTCCATCAGATAATGGCCGAGGCACTCGGAATAAATCTCCAGGTCTGAGAGCATGCCAGGCCACCTGTGGCCACAGGAAAAGCATATCCTGGCAACTTTTAAACTAATTTCCCAGATCTTGCTGCACAAATGAAGTGAGAGATTTACTTCAGCATTTGCACTAGGAGATGCAATGAATAGATTCATTTGGGGGCAATTTCCGTGTTTAACAAGTTAATCCTTTCAGTTCCTCAAAATGGACAGGTCAGCCAGTTTTAAAAAGCGTTAGAACACACTTTGAATTGGCAACACTCTCTGTGAAGATGAAGCAGGTACAATGAGGGTCATCTGCTGGAGCCTGCAAGTTCCAAAAGCCTGTCCAGCACTGATGACACACCAAGTACGAAAGCCTCCAGAGTCCTGGGAGTGTTTCAAGAGAAGAGCTTGATATATCCCTCTCCAGAAGAGCTGATCGTGCTGGAGTAGATGGCTTTGTATTCCTTTCTCAGCCTGGGATGGAACTCCCCTGGGATTTCCTCAAGAGGCGCTAAAATGGATGCAGTGACCACCAAAGAGATCAAAAGCAAGAAGTGGCACACAAAAGGCCCGCTTTCCCTGGCAGCACCTGCAAGTCCAGGACCACATTGTCTGTGCTGCTATCACTTTCTTTTTAACAAGCCACCTATACTGGAATTAACCCGGAGCTGCTCCTACCAAACCAGACACTTCTCCTTGTCAGGTAACTGTGATACCCTCAAAGCGATCTGCTGGTGGTTCAAGACAAACACGCCTAATGAGAACTACATTTTAAGAATTTAGCTTTCTAGTCACTGGCAGCTGAGAACATGAAATTCAGCAAGTTATGACAACTATGCAGCTTGCATTGGTCTTGATAGGCTCATAGCCACAGCCTTCAGAATGCCCCTTCTGCTGTTTCCCAGCCCAAAGCCATACAGCCACTGCAACTCCGTCAGAGCTGTCGCCCCACCACTGAGAAATGAGGCTGCTGCCAGATACTGAGTGACACGATCTGAGAATGCAAGCAGCACAACTTCTGGTCAGAAGGGATTTTATCTGGAACAAGAATATGGACAGGACTGCTAAACGCTTCAGCATCTGACACAAGCGGATTTGTCCCGTTTACAGGAGGAGTGTTCAATCCTGCTCTCCACGGACCCACTGTCAGCATTAGTCGGACATGGAGCACTCGCAGAGCAGGATAACCAATGGGGAAGGCCAACATGGAGCTTCAGGTGACAACTTAACATCCCAACTGCTCCCAGCAATGAGCAGACAGTAGGTGGATCTCTATTCCTCCCCTTCCCCAAATACCCTTCTCCTCCCTCCCCAGTAACCCACTGGCAGGGTCTGTACAAAGTGCAGTACATCTGCTGTAGAGGGTTTGCTTCGCTGTCCTCCTCCAATGGAAGTGTATCCACAGCCCTGAGACACAGATCGATGTGAAGAGCCACAGTGAAGTCTGTGTGACTACATGCAAGGACATTATATCACGAGCATGTCTATTATTTATAATGAAATTAAGCTGGCCAAGATAATTAATGCTATTAATATCTGCACAATGATGAGCACAGTATGACTAGATAAATAGGCGGAATTACTTCTTATCTGAAATATCCTCCCATCTGACTAGTAGTGTGAACCTGAATATAAACAGAGAGGATAAACAATTTGGTATGAAGTGTTACTGTTGTTTTTAATTATCTAATACCTATATATCAGGTGCTGAACAGGCAGAACTGCTTGTGCTACAGGCTGGGGTGCTTTGGCAATACGGTCCATGCCACAGTTCGCTGGCAATATTTAACATGAAAAATGGCTTGGGGGAAGGGGGAATCGAGGCAAATTGAGACATTTTCGCACAACGGATTTTTCTCTTTCACAGAGAAAACATTCAGACAAACTCTATAGTATCTGGCAGGACCCCGCAACTCAACACACCAGGCTCCATGGCCTCTTACCATGCCTGTCTAATACGATAGTACAGACTCCAACTGAGCACAATAGGGCACAAAAAGAAGAGAAACAGTGACTTAAGGGCAGAGCTTCATCATGAACTTCAGCCTCTTTTATCGTCATCAACAGAAGGCACAATTTTAACTGAACTCCTAGGGAGGAGGAGGAGGTGGAATTTAATTTGCCTTCCTATGAGAAACTGAGAGCAGAACACTTCCACTTGACCTCTTTAACCTCCTAATCTCCCAGGACATTCACTGTGTACAACAATACCAAGGCAAATGGATCTATAGATTCACTGTATTTCCTAAAGAGACGGTCACAACAATGGAAGCGTTTTTCAGATACACATCCATCTAATTTATTGAAACAACAGATTTGGGAGGAGTTGGTGTAGAAATTCAGTATATGCTAATCTCTTTAGCTCTTTAGCTTAAAAGTATCAGTGACAAAGTTCTGCCTCAGATAAAAATCAAGCATTGCTCTAAGTAATTTTCCATCTTTGCACCTTAGAGTTTCAAATTAAATCATCTTGAAAGGAGCCATTTGTGCTGCTCTTTTTTTTAAGAGAAAACCAAATTCCTATTTAAAACCACTCAGACAACATAGAAAATAAGATGCAATTTACACTACAGAAACTCCATTTTAAAATATTTTAGGGAAAAGACACAAACCCATAAATACCTTAAAGATTAAGTCTATAAACACTAATCAGTGATCCAATTTTTACTTGCAGTATGGGCTAAGCACTGCAGCACAGAGAGAAGACTCTGTAAAAGCATGCTCTATTCAGCAAACCGTGGAACATGCAGCTCAGCAGTAAGTATTAAAGAAACAGCCCAGATATTCTTTTTAAGCTTTCATACTAAGTTTCTGCCTTTGTCTTTTTTTTTTTTTCCTAATTTAAAAATGTCGAGATCTTAACATCAGGGTAATGTCGTTTGTGTTTGCTTCTTGGAAACCATTACTGAGGCAGCTCTTGTTTCATAGTCTGTTTATCTTCAAACTTATATTTAGAAGTACATTGTAACAGGGTGAGCTGCTCCCAGGTTTATTTTTAATTCGAAGATACTGTCACAAACTATGTTTGTGTGTCACAGAATGTGAAAACTAACACTAGATGCCAAAAAAGCTTAAGCACTACCAGTTACCAACAAGCTGATAGCCTTAGGTTGTTAGGTGATTATAGTTGCTGGTAACTTTGAACACAGGCATGATTTAAAGTGAAAAATAAAACTCCTGAAGAAAAATATGTTTATCTCTCCAAGAAAATAAGTTACACTCTAAATCTGAAACAGCATGCTGGGAAACAAAAGCAGGGCTGTACCTAAAAAAGAAGAGAGTACCGAAAAGAAAATATTATTAAGTGATTTACCTTGGCAACAGCTTTGCTTTCAGAATTATTGTTGGAATCCTTAATGCCATTTAATGAATCTCTTCTCTGTGGGCATGGCTTCTTTTTGCGCGGTCTGCCTTTAAGATTTGGCGCTGAAAATTAATGGAGAACACTTTGAGCACATTGTCTTATGCTGGATTCTTAACAGCTGAAAGCATAATAAATAATTCCACTACAATCAGTCACAGAAATGTACACATCTGTCTACAGTAAATGCTTATTACGAGATTCCCATCCTCTATGGGTTACATCTTGACACACTATACATTTCTATAGAATATCCCCCAAGGCAAATCTATTCTACTTTCACAAAACTAATTAATATAAAGTCAAACACTGGTCTCCCAAGGACTCAGAGAGAAAGCACAAATATTTCTCCATGGTACAAAAAAGAACAAAATTGAATATTAATAGGTAACTTTGCATTAATCACCCTGCTGCCTTTATTTCTAATCTTCAAGCAAGAGTACTAACTGCTATTTCCAACTTTGGGAAACATCTGGCTTTGGAAATGCTCTGAAATATTGAAATTCCTTACAGCTCCAAGAAATGTTTATATATCCTGTCATTCTTGTCAAAGTTCTTTTAAAAAAGTGTAAGAAAAAACTAAAAAATTATCCCAGAGTCCTGAAATGGATTTAAAAAAACCCTTAACAACTAGTTCTGGAAGTTGACACGTACTGAAATAAGTGATTGATTGTTTCATAAGGGTTACATACCACACATACAAATTAACATGAATCACTTTCAGTTTTGTCCAATTCTTAAGATAAAACAGCTCTGAAATAACACAGTGACTAAATCCTAACTGTGCTGAGCCATATGAGGAATGGGATATGGATCATCATAAAAAATATCACACTCATCTTTCAACAGTGGTATTACAATATAAATTATGATCATATATAGAAATAATAGATGAAGCAGATGTTTGCTCATTATTACATGTCCCCTCTGCTTTCAGATTTAAAAATCAGCCTCTGACTACTACAGCAGCAGTTAAAATTATAAACAACCATTAACTAATGACTGTACCGAATAAGATAATTTCCTTTAAACCTTTAATTTCTAGGTAACCATTGTTTTCATTACTTAAAGGGATGATTAGAACAATGTCAGAAATCTAAACATCACAAACCTCTTGAGTGTCTTCTAATTGTTTCTAATCTTACATTTGTCACACAGTAAGCCAGTGGTTTCAGGACATTTTACATTTTAATTAGTTTGCAAACATAATAAAGGGTGCTAATTTGATTTTATAGTTTGAGTAACACTGTCATATTTGGTCTGTTCAGAGAAAACAAAAAGCTGTGGGTTTAAAATAAAAAGTCAGATCCTTTTTCTTCCCCCAATACTGGTGTAAGGTAAAAAAAAAAAAATCTATATGTGTGTGTATATATATATCTATGCATGTGCATATGGGTGTAAGTCCATATTTGTGTCTATCTAAAAATATGTTTATCTCCCTTTAGAAATATCTCCATCCATCTCCAGCGAAGCACATTCTGCTTATTGAAAAGTACTGCAGAAAGCAATTCTGAAATTGTCATCTGAGGCTAACATGCAAAATCAAACAAAGAGAGAAAGAAATTATTACCCATTCCAGTCGACAAACATCTGCCTGATTTATATCTGTACTCATGAACGCTACAGCATGTGACTGCACACTACGTCGCTGGGAGTCTCGACTTGGTGTGGATGTCAGTCTTACACAAAATGAACACTCAGAGTATTTGCTCCGTGCTTACAAATCCCCTCCCCCAGCCGCTCCATTACTCATCTAAACAGAGATGAGCGACTCGGCGGGAGCGTGGGATGAGCTCCGAGGACTCCAGCGCCGGCTGCCAGCCCTGGCCACGCCGCCCTGCCTTATTTATAAACCCCGCTCGACCTTTGATGTCTTCCCGATGCCTACAGGGGTTTTTTGGCACATGACCTGGATGGGATGGACGGATCCTCAACCGCGGTCTGCCTCGGCAGTCGCATCTTCTTTAAAAAGGTACTGAAGGAAACAAATGTTCCCTCAATCTACTACACGCTGGCACACACGTTAAAAGATTAACCTTTGAAGGAAAGGATCCCCAGGCCTGGCCCAACCAATGGCCAAAGAGGGATGTGGCTGAGCTACCACCAAATATACTTGCATGTGAATTACTTGTCCTTTCTTTATTTCCTTCATTCCTTTCTTTCTTTTTAACAAATAAAGAAACTAGTTCAAGGCTCAATGTTTTTCAAACACACTTGTTATCCTGGGTTTTGGCACCGTACTCTGTATCACACTATAAAGCACTGCTAATGTTTTGCTAAAAGCTTTGAAAGCAAGAAGGCATTTGTTCCTAAATTCCAGGTATATTGAGCTTGCATATAAACACTGTTTGAATTGGAGCCTTCCACGGCAGAAGTGGCACAAACCCACTATGAAATGGGTTATTTGCATTCTCCCCTTGGCTCAGGAGCTGCAGCAGGGAAGGTCTGTCTGCAGCACACACAAGGACTGTCCCACACACCCCATGGTATGATTTTAAATCACCTAAAGCCACTCCAGATCTGACACACAATTAACAAGAAAGCAGCAATAGGAAATAATACGAGAAGAGAAGGTCCTTGCATCTGGTATCAACTCTGTAAAAGAAAACATTTGACATAGTTCCAGTCACACTTGAAACAAAGCCATTAATATTTTCTCCCTAAACCATTATAAATAAATGCATTATTTGAAGATTATTGCATTTCAGTGACACTCGTTTTGTTCATGCGAGCTAGGAAACATGACTAGGACCAAAGAAAGAATTTACAAGTCACATTCATGTTTCAGTTGTGTCATCTTTTTTTAAATTTTTGACATATTCATGAGCACACTGCAAATGTCTTGAATTTGTTATTCATAATTATTTTAAAGCAATTTTACACATTTTGTGGCTTAGTCACATTCAGTTTTCCTGATGACACTGGATGTTCAGTATGTACTGGACAGCTAAGTGAGTATCCTATGGGTTTTCTTCTGTTTTCTAGTGGAGAAGGACTTCTGGCATGACTACGTAAGAATATCCAAAATGATTCAGTTTCTTCATGTGTTTGTGCATATGGCTTTCAAATTCATTTTCTGAAAGCATTTGTGGCAATGAGACCCGATAACTTGCACATTCCCAGAAGGTGAGAACATAAGCAAAGAAAATTAAAGTAAAAAATGAATAAATAACTACAGAAAAAAGTTTGCATTATTTGCCACCTCTTTAGTGTGAGTGCCTGGAACAGGAGTATGAGAGAGACAACACAGTACCAGTTAAAAAACTTCCTTTCCTGTGCATTTGACAACATGATTGCCTTTTGCCAACATGTGGTGTTTTCCCACTCCTTTCACCTGCTGAGTCCTGGCAAACCTTTCAGGTATGGCCAGGTAAAACACAGCTAGCAGCAAAACGCACACAGTACCAGCGAACGCTCCTCGAGCTTGGAGGAGTCCCCAAACTGTGGCTGTGCTCTGTACTGCCAAAACACCAGCAATGCCCTACATGTTTACATTGCAAACTGCTACACCTGAGAGGTTAAATGCAAAGGCTGTGTCATGCATAGCACAACGAGTTAGATTACCTGTAGACGTAGACTGGCAAATCTTTGCTATCTAAACATATCCCAGTGAGAAGCTGACCTGATGCTCCCAAAGCCTGTTCTTGCACAAGCTGCCTACGGACTACAGTAATCAAACACAGACAGTCCAGAGGCATCTGCGCAGGGAAATAAAGACCAGGAATTGCAGATAAGCTCAGTAGTAGGCTCTGACCCACCAAGACAGCCACACAGAAAAGAGAGGAGCTCAAGGCTAATGCTGCTCAGGCTAGCTAGATGTTTCCTCAAAGCCAGAAGTTCTTTCTGTTCATGAAGCCAAAGAAACAGCATCATTGCTCAAAAATCACGTCTTCCCCTCCAGCACTCTCACCAATCTGTGCAAACATCAGGATACTGTAGGTGATTAGGATAGGCCAGAAGGAGAGGGAGAGGGCAGCTACCCTGCTCACTCAGAAAATTCATAAGGTTGTGGCTACTGTTCTCTAGTCACTACCACCCTCAGTTGCTCAACTTTCACAGACTCTGCCTGCTCAGCAGGACACAAGAAACAGGAGAATTTCCAAGCCTCACTGCCTAGAACAGTTCCCAGCTCTGGTTTTAACCTAAGAAAGGCAAGTTCTATGCAGGGGAAAGAGAAGTTCCCAAAAGTGGGAGCTGCCCAAGTCAGCCATGACCATTAACACTACCTACAATGGAGAAACACAGGCTGCCACCTTCTTTTCCTGTGTGTCCAGGATGGAGACGTGATCACAGGGCTTACCATCTCCCTGTTATCAGCTCAGCCTCACCTGAGCTACATCCATGCTGATAATGCCATGTACTGTGCACACACGACCACTTCTAGAGGCACGATTAAGTCAAGAGACAATGGCTGTGATTTTGGGGTATCTGAATTTAGCAGGTCAGCTACTGTTAAATTTCCTCTTTTTTTACGAGTCTGATTATCACTGGAAGTCCAGTGAGTTCAACTCTCCCAATAACACTGTCCTCTACATGCATGTATTTTGGCTGATGCAAAAGATTTGTTGTTATAGGGAGGGTGCTAAAAAAAATAGTGGCCTTCACACAGCTGAGGTCAAGCTGTGTTGGCACTTTGTCAAAATCACTGGTGTAGCCAAGAGTTTTTAATGAGCCTGGAATGCATTACCTCATTTGTCATACCTGGATCACTTACTCATGCTGAGCCCAAAATAACCTTGGACCTTGCTGGCTGCTCAGCAAACCAAGTAAGTAAACAAGTACTGTACTCATGCCTAAAACATGTATCTTTTAATTGCTTGCTCCACATTTCTTACTCTAGAGCACATCTGAGCAATTGTAATGCCCACGATCAAAGTTCTTGCCTTTCCAGGCCTCTCTGACCTGTGTAACTCTTTCCTCGTACGACTTTTGATTCTGGCTTGCTGATATTCCAGTTTCTAAGAAACACTTCAAAAGTAGGAGGAAAAAAAAAAAAAGGAAAAAGGAAAAGAAGGCCATTGCCATATTTTGCTGAGGAATGTACTCAGCATTTCTAATGGACTTACAACTTACACTGCCAACCAGATTCTTCTGGCTGCCTCCTGTTTTTTCTGACCATGTTTCTGTGGAAAGATGAAGGAAGAACAACAGCATTTTTGTGAACTGCAAAAATCAATTAAAAAAAAAAATCAACTGAGCTTCTAAAAATCTCTAAGGCCATCAACAAAGAAGGGCCAGCAGAAGATCTGGGTCTACATTTTGGGTGGGCTCACAGAGTTGGGTGAGCTCTAAATGTAGAGGTGGGAGTGTACCAGAGGGAGGTAATCACAAACCAGGATTTAGGTGGAGTAGTGGAAGTTGCAAGAAGTGAATAAACAGGGATGAACAGTGGTGCTGGGTTCAGAAGAGACATGAGGCAGGGTGGCAGCACAGCTGCCAAATGCATCCACAACCGCTCCTCCCTGAAGGATGCCTTGCACAACGTCCCCTCACAGAATCCTTCCGCACTGTGCCAGTCCTTCACACGTCTTCTGGTTTTCACCCACATGAACAAAAGCTGTAATACCAGAATCCTTGGCCCTAAGCTGCAAAACCATCAGTACATACGAAACAGATTAGGAGAACTCCCCTTCAAGGCAGGTGAAAATGGCAGGATGTGTCAGATTCCAGAGCTATTCATGATTCAGGTGCCAAACAGAAGCTGGAGTTGGCACACAGAGGTGTCTGGCCATCGAAGTCAAAGTTGAGAAGAATGGCCCCAGATCTCCACAAAATCCATGAACTGACCATGCCTGCTAGCAGGTGACAAGTAGCTGGTTGCTGAGGACATCCCTAATGCAGCCTGGCAAAAGTTAGCTCTTGGCTGAAAAGCATGTTGCACCTTTTAAAATGTAATGAATAGAAAGTTAACAGGTTTAATGGCTTTAACACTTACCCCTCTAGGGGGCTTCCGGCATTCTGCAATATCTGGAAGTTAAGAAAAGCATACTGCTGATTTAAGCATGGTCTCAAAAACTGTTCCAAGTTTAGTTAACCTTGCATACTTTCTGAAGTCCCAGCTGCTTCCTTGATTTCCCCATCACCACCATCTCTTTATTTTATCTCCTTCCCCTCATTCTCTTTTCTGCATTTTGACTTCAAGACCTTACATTTAATTTATGTTTCTTTCACCCCTGAAAGTTTATTTAAAAGCTTCTGCCTCCCGGAGACAGGGTCCAAAAAGGAGGGCTTGGGGCTTTTTTTGCCCAGGCATGCTGAGCTGATGAAGAGAAGCAACCTGCAAGTAACCTAATATTGCATCAAAAGGTTAGAAATTAAAGTGGCTGGAAAACAAAGCAAAAGATCAGACTACGCTAAAAAACCCCCAGACCCTTGTTTAGGAAAAAACAGTGTCAACTGAATTTGGGGAAGGTCTCAGTGGGATCCTAAGTACACCTATGGAAGTCAGTGATGAGCACCTACCAACAACTCAAGCTCTCACCAGGCTGTGGAGGTCACACAGCCTCTCTGCACACACACAAACACAGCCCTCGTGCTTACTCAAGCTGACATGAAACAACTTGAATATTAAAATTATTTTTACTAGACTTTTTCTAAATGAAAACACTTGTTTATGCCTTTCTTTATAACTGAACATGCCAGGCCTGACTAGGAAACTCCAGAGCACAGCAGTGAACAACCTTGCAGGAAACATCAAGGAATCATGCTGCTTTCTAACCCATATGGAGAAAGAGCGGACTTGTGTAGCCATTTCTGAAAGTTTTGTTTTGGAAATGAGATATCCCATGCTCCATGTGGGGAAAATCAATTTGCTACCTCTCTAAAGAAAACATTCCCCATTTGGAAATAAGTGAAACAGACACTTCCTTGTGTGGATTAATGTGGAGACATATGACTTGCTGCAGACTGTTGTTTTGACCCCCCTCCTGACCAGACAATCTCTGAAGAAAGCAAAATGCTAGTATTTTTCATGAATTACAGTTCAGACTAGCACTGCTTTTAACAGAAAATTTAGAGGCACTGCAAACATCAGGTTGGCCAGTTTCACCAAAAACTGAGTGTTTTTTTTTTCCATGGAAGATGGAGACAAGGTTCAGGATGAGGCTTGGAGTCTCTTTTTCTTCATTTCAGCATGGTTGGATGTTAAGAGTTTTCCTTGATCTGGACTTCTTTATGTCCTGCTGACTAATGTGGGTTTTAAAAAAATGGAAAAAAGTTGTTGTGTTTTTTTTTTTTTTTCTGGACAAAATCTATACATGTGTTGGAAATTATGAAGTGCAGTAAATTGAAAAGGGAAGCTGAAGACTTCAGAGAAAAATCTATGCTTGACAAATACGTGACATTCAAGTAGACCTTAGAGCAAATTAAAATAATAATAATAAAAAAATCCGGGGTAGGCCTATCGCTGGCTACAGATGACAGGATTACTGCTAATGATTCAAAAAGAGGCAGAGGTGTTTGGTAAATATTTGTTCCATATTTGCAAAGAAGCCAGATGATATGCTTGCAAAAGAATATAATTAAAGCCAGTCAATCGACTTGGTTTTACAGAAACCAGATCTTAAAACAACAGAAAAGAAAAACAAACAAAGCACCTTATTTTACACTTTGAAACTGTAAGCTTGGTTAGAGAAACTAGCTGCACACATGGAACTTACCTGCATTCAGGAGGACAGCTGATTTAATATTAGATAATACTTTGATTAAAAAACAGCACTACAGAATTTTATTCAAGCGTATATTGAATGGATTAAGAATTGGCTAAATGTAGGCATCAGTGGGGAATTTCTACCAAATGAAAAGATTGCTGGTGGGATTCCACTGGGGTTGCTCCTAGCCTTGCAAGTATTACAAATTTTCATCAGTGAAATAAATACAAAGTCCCTGACAGTTATATTCATACTGACACAAGGACTGGCACAATGCTAAGACTGACTCATACAAATGAGTAATCAGAAGGAAAACAGACCAGGAAAACACAGTGCTCCTCAATACAGCTCCAGCATGAAACCTGCAAACAAGGATTACAGATCCCATTGACCATGCCAAGGGTGACTGTTCACAGGCCACTCCCCACTGGAAATTCAACATACCCTGATAGGAAGATGCTGTGGCCGACGGGTTATCTGCCTTCAGGGAGGTCTGAATAACTCAAGCTGTGCTGGGTTTGAGCAAAAATGACTGAGAAGTGACTTCACTAGGTAATGGGAGTGCCTCAAAGGTGAGAAAAAGCTGATACTCAGGAGCGAGGAGGCATAACCAGGCATGCCCAGGCACGGCAGTCCCCATACCTGATCCAGTGCCAGATTACGGAGGCATGTGTATAACCAGCTTTGTCGAGGCCTTTGGGAAAAGCCTGAGCCAGACACAAGCTGGTGTGCACAGTGCAGGAAGTAACACGTGAATTTGAGGGTCTGGAGGGTTGAGATATCAGACTGGAGCTGGGTGTCCCGCCTCAGGCACGGCGAGGGCCAGGCCCACGCTGCTGCCAGGAGAGCCTGGCCGCTGCGGGCGGCTGCAGCAGCCTGGCTGGCTGCACGACGAGGCGTCCAGCTGTCTGGCTCTGGTCCTTGCTCAAACAGCTGTTTCCCTTCTCCTTCAGAAAAAAGGTGGTGAACTGGATGAAAGAGTTTGCCAGCAATTTTGGCTGATGAGCCACTACTTGGGGTTCATACCAGATTAGATGACTCAGTGGTTCTTCTGGTGAGAAACTGCATGAATACAGGATCAAACACAGTGAAGTACTGAGCAATGCAGGACAAGGAACACGAAGAGCTGCAGCCTTGATTCAGCAAAGCACATGCCTAACTCGTAAAGACCTGGAGCATGCAAAGACCTCTGATGACCTCACTGGGGCTGTTCACACCTTTGAGGCTGAGCCTGTGTTAAGCACTGAACACAACCAAGCCAGCACGGCTCTCTCTGTCACTAACGGGAAAGAAGCATTCAAGCCCTGAACAAAGGAATCGTCCTATCTCATCATGAAACACCATGTGCTTGGGCAGCATCACAGGATCAGACATGGGTTCATCAAATTTCCCTTTCCCTCAGAAATCTGCAGTCAATCTCCAGCCCCAAAGCCCTCCATCCCCAAAGGTCACCTCCTGGGAAGCTGCACCCAGCAGACAGCGGCTTCAGTTTCTGTCGGAGGGTCAGAGCAACACTCAAGAAGTGTAGGTCTGACTTTTCAAAATAGTCTGGGTTAAAAAAAAAAAAAAGCAACCAAGCAAAGAAAGTGAGCAAATGAGCAGGTTCTAACATTATGTAATAGCCAAGACAAAAGCAGTGCAAACACAGCAGCAAGAAGTGAAAATGCACAGCAAACCCATGCAAGTCAGCCTGCCTGATCAAAAGTCATCAGAACAATCAAGGTAGACCTTCCATTAGAGTGCTACAGAAAATAAAAGGCAAATCTTAAGGCAGCTTTCCTAACAACGTTTCTTTTTCTCCCCAGTAAAAGCCAGCGTTTGTGTAATTGCTGTCTAGCAGAGTCAGCAGTACCCAATGGAGACATGACCTACATACCTCAGAAATACAATAGATACGTAACCAGTCGTATCCACGTAGATAGACGGATGAGATGGGCTAATTGACTGATGGATATTGTACACGAATATAAACAGGCAGAAATTCATGCTAGAAGGATAAAATGGACAGTTTCCAAGACCTTGCTTTCGGGAATGACAACGGCAGGTAGGAAGCAATGATCATCAAGTTGTGCACAATGTGAAAATGACAAATATATTATTCAAATAATCTCTTGCATTTTTGATTTGTAACTGATTATATAAGATTTTTTTTTGGTAGTGTAAGACTATTATAATTTCCTTTCCTTTTTTTCCCCTTTGCACTTGATCATTGCACTGCGAAGTAATCAAAATTTGTTAGGCATAATCAACCTGCATGAAGCTATTAGTAAAGTGACAAGCAGAAGCTACAGAGTAAGCTCCCCCCTTTGATGCCTACATTCAGCTGCCACCACGAGGACTACACAAGGCATTAGGTGGAGGCAGGAGCAGTAGTCACAGTCTAGCCCTGCTCCCACTCACATCTCTGGGTCATCACCAACTTCACCAGCAGCACTTGCCTTGCCAGGCCCCCCCATCACAGCGCACAGAGCCTACAAGGGGTTCAGGGACAACTCTGCTTCTGCAGACGGCTTGGGAACAAAGCCTTGGCACCCTGGGAGATCTGCGTACACCTGGCATGGGTGTTATTGCTGAGGTGCAGAGGCGATGCTGCCCAGCACTGCTGAGCACAGGAAGGGATCTGCACTTTTTCCCCAGTAAAACACAGCAGTGGAACTCTTGCCATTTTGTCAGGTTGTGTATGAGCAGCTAGGAAATCTGCATAAGTCCCAAACCACCCCAAAAATGGTGGTTTTAAAGTCCTGATTGTCAGATCATGTGCCCAGTTTAAATGAGTGCAAACCCCATGGACTCGGTGCAATCATCCCAAACATCAACACAAATAAAACTGAACCCATCTCTGCATTTTGGCCCCAGTAAATCTCTAGCACTCAGAAAAATCCAAATAAAACTGAGCTGTATCCATAAATTTATCTGAGCAGGGCAGGGTTTAAACTAAATATGCAGTCGGTTGTGCAATATTCTTCCGTAGTCAATACTGGTTCTTAGGAAATTATCTGAGCGAATTAAGTGGAGGACTATTAAACAATTTACACACTTCCTTGTGTTTCAGATGTCTAATTATAGCTGTGTTTGTCTCTCCCCGCAGAACTGTTGTATACCACATGGTATGCATATTTCAGCATCCAGCATTATTAACTCATGACCGACTGTCAGTTGATCATTATCTAACACATGGGGTCTGCAAAAAAAGCCTTATTTGGGCAAAAGCAGGCTCCGGACCCGCTCCCGCTGCATTTTCCCCCCGAAGAACTTCAGTTGCATTATTATTTGCTGTCAGTGGAAACTCCGAGGTTACTTATGTGAAATCTGCAGACAGGAAAATAAATCCTCACTGAGTTTAAACACTTAGTTGATATTAAAACCATCTCCAGCTTGGCTGGTTTAAAGAAAACTCTCAGTTGCCCTCTAGTGTCCCCCTGCTGCTACGCCAGGCAGCCCGCCTGCCACAGCCAAGGTCATACAATTTAACCTGATTTCATGCCTGCAGATTTACTGTTCGCCTAATATTTTGCACAAAAGGGCGAGGGGGGATGCTTTTTACCCTTGGAAATTTCAGGGCTCGGGCCCTGGAAGCCCAGAGCTTGCATAATGTTTACAGCTGTAATTGTGGCGCACGACACACGGGTGTTATGAGTGAGAATCTCTGAAATCACTCTGTGCGCTGCACTCCATAAAGTTCATTCATAACTAAAAATAGACTAATGTACAAACTGATTTAGCATTATACTGAAGCTAAGGAACACAGGGAGTCTGCAGAATTCCCTAATATGGAAGAGAAGCTGAGTTTTCAAAAGCAGCAGTTTATTTGTTTCTGAAAATGGACAACATATGTAAAAGATTTAATATACAGAACCAGGTGTATATATAGCCTAGATCTTCATATGTGCCCATTTTTGTTCTATATAAAGACTTTATACAGCCTGAAACTATATATTTAATAATAGATTACTAAATTAAGTCTGCACAATCACTTCATAAAAAAAAATAATTTCAATTTAAAATACAGCTGTAGGGGTTTGGACAATTTCCTGCATAATAGAGGCCCATCCCTGAAATGTAAATAACACCGGTATTAAAACAAGTCAATCAGGCACATCAGGGAAAAAAAAGGTACACGTAAACAAATGCATTTTCCAGTCTATTCTAAGTAAGGATGCCAAACATTTATTTTATTTGAATGCTGCTTTGATACATTACTACTGCTTCAACTGGCTTTTTTTTTTTTTTTTCCTTTAAATGTCCTGTTCCTCCTTAGAGAAATCCAGGGCTGACTAAGTCTTAACATTTTGAACACAGCAAACCATCAGGGTTTTGCAATAAGAATTATTCACTGCCTTCCTGTGTACTGTCAGTATTCTTAAAATACTGTTACTATAAAATTAAACAGTGTGCTCTTCAGAAACACATGACATTGCCTGCCCTGTTTTTTTAACTGTAATTGTGCAATTTTAAAATTCTCTTCTTTCTCAATGCCTTCTCCCCAAACAAATACCTTTGATAGTTATAAGATTATAAAAACAGCTTAGACTTTTTTTTTTTTTAAACTTACAGGCCACCTGTAATATTATTGACTGATTACACAGTAAGAATGACAAACATTACTTTATTTGATATATATCCTAAGTTAATTATAAGGCCTTCTCTTCTAATTTGACAAGACTGAAATATCACAAGAAGTACATATGGCAATTCAGAAAATATAATCAGGGAAAAGGCGAAATGAACATTTCAGAAGACAAATGATTTGATTTGCATAAGCAGATATTTGTAAGAAAGGCTCCGCCTTTCTCTACTGCCTGAACAGCACTTTCCAGTTCTCTCACTCTCACAGCATAGTTCACAAGCACGGTAATTGCACTTTGTACCTCAAAGTATTGCCCATATGGGTGAGAAGAGGCTTTTTCTAACAGCAGCCAGAGATGCTGTGGGACTCTGAAGAGGTGACACTGTGCATCCAGGCAAGGAAGCAGCAGGGAGGTGCCAGGACCTGTGCAGGGACCCTGACCCAGAGGCTCCAGCCATATGTGCTGTGCCAGCACCCCCCTCTTTTCAGAGGAAGGTTGTGTCTCAGCTTCAACTAGCAAGGGCCCCAAAACACTGAAACTGCCACTGAAATAATAAAGGGGGTAGTACGGTCCCAGCACCACCCGGCCTCGTCAGGGATCACCTGCTCCCAGACCCGTATCTCAGGGACAGGGTGGGACCCCTGGCAAGCCACTGCCCCCTTTGGCTGCAGACTGGTCTCTTGGGCAGTGCCTTCCTATAGTTCTGCACAATACCTGATGTTGTGCTCGGTTGGCTTAGGCTGCTGGAAGACCGTGGTAGGAAAGAACCAGCTTCAGAAAGCTCAAAAACTTATTTTCTTTACTTCATGAAATCCACAGCAAGAATTTTACGGACTAATCCTGCTGAGTCCCCTCCTTCTGACAGCGTCTGGAAGGGCTCTGACATTGTACAGGAATCCTCATCCTTATTTCCAATGAACAGTTTGCTCCACTCCCAGATTCCCCCACTCTTCCTTCTGACGGATTTAAGTTTTTCCTAGATACCTCCCCATCAGCCATGACCTGAAGCTACTTTGTTTAGGAAATCTGACAAAATGACATGGGTGACCAAACCTGTATATAATTTTAAACAGGTAACAGTAGCACCAAGACAAATCATCACCTCTCTGGATTTCCAAGTATACTATTAAGTAGACTTGGACTTCAGCTAAGGTGAGTATGAAGATTCATTGTCCCAAGAGATAAATATTGACTGAGGAAAAGCAAAGGTCAAATTAGTCAATATTTACTCAAGAAACTCTAAATCTTGATGCAGTGTAACATACACTCTGAATGTCTTCATCAGTTGTCTCTGAAGATCTTTTCATTATGACTAAATACTACAAAAGTATCTTCTCCCCTCCAAAATTCACATTTAAAAACCAGAAACTCAAACACACCTCCTGCAAATAGGAAGCTTTCTGTGCCAACGGCCTCAGCAACAGGAGATGTGTTGATTTGCAAATGCTATCCGCCCAGTCTGCATGCCAAAACTCAGTAGCCCTGAACTCTGAAGATGTGAACAACAAAAACTTTCTGACTCGTCGCATGACAGTATTTCAGACTACCATGAACAGGAATTTCTTCTTTGGTAAGGACTAATGCAGTCCCTTCTTCCTCTGTCTCAAATATCTGTAAATTAAGATGGAAATTTTATCTCTGGCTTCTATTTCACATAAAGATTTACCCTGGTAGAACGCCAATCAAGAGTTTTGGGGGAGTTATAATCGTATTATTCACTGTGGAAGTATATTAGTCCTATTATTTATCTAAGGTTTCAAGCTTACTGCGTGCTTTCTGAAGGTCTTCTACCATGCTATTTTTGTCTGAAGCCACAGTGTTATGGTCTGTGTTCCACACAACAGCACTGTTGAAAGCAAAAATTCCAGGAAACCTGTAAAAGCTGATTTTTCTGAGGATGCATTATGAAGGAAGACACTTGAATCCTCTGGATTTTCAATGAGGTTATTCCCACAATTCCCCACAGCACCTCCACACAGTCACTCAGTCATTGGGAAGGTTTTACTACTCCAGTGTTCATTCTAACAGTCCAGCACGGCTGGTGAACTCCTATTTCTAACCTTTTGTCTTCACTAAACAGTCAAACGTAGCGGATTTGTTGCAATCACCATGGAGATCTGTTGGTTTCAAATTAGGCACAAACTGTTTGTTTCCTTTGCTATTTTTATTGTGTTTTGAGCCTATTATGCTCCTCCCACCCTGCCCTTTCCTTATCTTACTGGCAAGTAAGAAAAACTGGCTTCACTGGGAAATCAAATCCTAGACACAGACAGTCCTAAACTCCATAGAGGATGGTGATGGTCTCCCCTTCTCAACTGCCTTCCCTCACTATTGACAACCAGTGAGTCTGCACAAGGTCAGACTCCAGTGATGAGATGACACAGATGGGCCAAATGAAGTAAATCCCTGCTGGCTGGGGGAAAAATGTGAGCCTTGCTTTGTGCAGTTTCATAGTTAGGCCTGCTAGGGATGGAAGAATTAATTTACTCACTGCCAAAGGGAATAAATAACAGGCAGGGTTCGGTCTCACATCTGCAATGACATGAAGGAACCACCAAGGGCTGCCACGGGAGAAATGGTCCTGGCGTGGCAAAAGGAACTGGGTTGGGGATGGGACCATGTGCCAAGGGGGGCAAAGGTGAGGAACTGAAGAACAGGAGGACTGAAGCAATAGGCACTAGGGAGATCTGGACTTCCAGACTGTTTGGATTACACGCAGAAAGCAATTAAATCCAAATTAAATCACCTCCGAGGCAGGCGAAAGTGTCACCAAGAGACACCTGGGCTACTGCAGTCAGATGCTACGGAGCACCCTCTCCCCGTGGAAAGGCTGTCCCACACCACTGAAAGCATGGAGGAGTTGTTAATTGACTCCCAAAGATGTGAAGTCTCTAACAGAAGTTCCTTTGGAGGCACACAGAAAGACACAAGGACCGATAGTGCTGAATGTAGGTTTCCCACAGCCCAAGTCAATGGGCTCCCTGTGCCAAAAAATGCAGCAGGCTGGGATCTGACAGTACCAAAGCTGCATAAGCCAAATGCAAGCCTTTCCCACAGTTCTGTGACAGGTACATCGTTCCTTTAAAACAGCATCAAGTGTCCACTAAAACATTCCTCTGCTTCTGGAATCATATGCAATCCATAATATGGAACTTAAGTTTAAGTTCAAAGACCAATTAAAAAAAATAAAATCAATGAAATGCTTTTATGAAAGCAAAGATTGATCTGCAGCTTATAACTTCCAGTAATGTAATATTTTAGAACTTTAATAAATAATGCTTTTATCTTGATTGCAAAATAATACCCTGCCATGAAAACACAGAGCAGAGGTAGCAAACTGTTCAACAAGAATTAAAATGTCACACTTTGCACAGAATGGAGCATTACAATTATTGGTGAAACACATTTTTCAAACTTGTTAATACAAAATTAACAATTACATACATCACTTAATTCTATAAGTGCATATCTCTCAAAGTACCCATTAGCCAACCATGCCTAGTTCAGTTTTAATATACATGCAGGCTTTGCAGCACAGAGGGGATGTAACTATGCGAGTGCTGGCACAGTAAAGCCTGAAATGGCAAGTGCTATTAAATTGAGATGCAATCACGTTGAAAGGGAAACATTAACAAACAGCAGACAATTGAGAAGAAAATACAGGGCGCTTGTGTTCTAATACATGTGCCTCAAAACCTTATATAACTATTCATTGTCTAGTTCATCTGGCCAGGGGCCCAGTTTGCTCTATGCTATGCTATACTAATTTTATAATAATAAACGGTTATACAAGCTTTATGCAGTCATGCATATGAAGAGGTTGTGGAAGACATTACATTTGATTATGTTTCTAGCAAAGACACCATCTTGAAATTAAACATAGCCTGGTAGAAGTTTAAAACACAAAAAAAACCCCTAACCAAAACAAAAAACCCAAACAAAACCAACATCAAAAACCAAAAAGAAAATAAAAGACAAGTTAAAGAAAAAGGAAACAAATGTATGTGAACAAATCGTTAAAAAAACCCAAACAAACAAAAAAATCCTTTCTAAAAGGCTCCTTTCCTCCCCTATCACCTCCACATTATGCACAACAGATGAATACCACTAATCCCGTAATACAATGCAAGAATCTGCATGTTTCTGGACAGTGCTCACTGGAAGACAATCAGTGATTTTTGGAAATGCACGGGGGTTTTTTTTAAATACACCTTCTTTTCGTAAAAACAAAGGAAAATGGTTTACAAAGCCAAAAGGAATGCATGAAATAGCTGGGGTTTAAAACCCCTTTATGTTATTTTTTGCTTTAGCATGAACCAACATGAACCACTGAAATGCCTTAGTTAAGATTTATCTGTACCACAAAACATTAGTAGGATAGCTGTTGGAAGACTTGGGGATGAGAGACACAGGGCACAAAAACATATACAGTAAAAACAAGATGCGATTCAAAAAAGTAATTTCATATTCCGCATTTGTCTGTGGAATTGTCTGAGAATTTTCTGCTCAACATTATTTCCAGGTTTATCACAGCGGTTCAAAACTGGCTATATTTAGTCACTGACCAGTGCCAGAAAGCACTACCAGACTATAGGATCATGGCATATTTTAAGTTTGATACCTCATCAACCATCAAGGCCAGAAATAAAATGCCTGTTATAATCAAAGAGTAAAAGCTTCAGACCTCCGAGATATATAAGGGATTTTTTTCAGCTAAGTCATGAGATATCCCAACTCAAAAATCACATTATTCTGATTACCACTGTGCGCCTGATACTTCCCGACCACCCCCTACATATTTTGATTTCAACATTTTAACATCTAATCTAAAAAAATTCCACTAAAGCTAGTGAAGCAATGTTTTATGTGGGGCCCCTGAGGCACTTCCACATGCAAATACAACCACCACATACCAAACGCAAAGAGTCGGCACTCAAGTGGCACTGAAGCTGATGGGTATAAGAGCAAACCCCAAAAAGCTTTAATGCCAGATTCTGATCTAAATCACAGCACTGTCAATTCAAAGTAATTGACTCCTGTGGATTTACATGAGTGGAAAGGAGATCCTAATCTTATTCTTAACCTCTACCTTTGAAGTAGAGATGACCATAAATCCGGTTTTCCTATCCAACAGGAAAATGTCAGAATTTCATAACTTTCTTCAAATTGGGCAGGCAGTCAAAAATGTTCTGAGCAACACTAATAGGCTTTTTAATTTTAACGTGTCTAATGAAAAGAAAACAACTGCAAATACTTCTACAGATTAAAACTCTCATCTCAAATGGTTTTGACAAGACAGCGCACCCCACTGAACGTGGGGCCCAAAGCCCTGTGCTTGAATAGTGAGCGTTGAGTTCCCTGAGCTGCTGCAATGGTACAGCCACTGGGGAGACCGTGGAACAGCACCAAAACTCATCCAGAGAAAGGGATGGGTCCAGGACCTGGCCACACTAGCACCAGCTGTGACAGCGCTGGCCCTGAGAGTATGTCAACCCATGATAAAACCTAATCCTTCCAATCCTAGACCAAGCATTTCATTTCAACATCTCTAATGAAAAAAGAAAAAAAAAAGGAAAAAAAAGGAGGGAAAAAAAGACCAAACTCCAAACAGACAGATAGTGGCTGTGGGCTGTTACCGTGGAAAAGATTTCCATTTCATTTAAATGGCATCTTCCAGTGCTAAGAAAAAGCATGAAGGACTCGACTCAGTAGAATGAGACAACCTCGTGTGAGGTAAAAGTTAGGCCAGAATTAAAACGCAGCAAGGAGTGGGAACCAGATGGCAATGCAAGAGAAGGGCTGGAGCCAAGCCCTACCAAGGGGTTTCCCTGCAGCTTATACCCATGGCCAAATGCTCCTACCAAAGGACACAGAAACCTCGCTCATTCTCTAGCCGCAGCTGGAATGCAAGACAAGGTGGCAAAACTCTCTTCAGCCACTAAGGAGTGTTTGCTGACTCTCTGTAATCTGTTTTAACCATTGATACCTTGCTTTGGTCTAGGCTTCTGAAACTGCAGAAGTCCAAGCCAACTGCAGCCTCCTGCAACTGCTTCTGGCTGCATGACCCACCTCATCTCTGCCTTTGACTGATGTGCCAATTGGAGCTTGTGTTTGCTATTTCGGGACTGTCCAATTTTCATGGATCTGCATGCTTAGACTCAGTCAGCACAGCCCTGATGCCTTCTCCAGCTCACCTGAAATGGGAGCTGATGTTACTGCTCATTCATCTCGGCTTCCTTTGCTCTCCCGAATATTTCTGATGGTTGCTAGGCAACTATTGTTGAATACATGCATGAGGCATTAATTGTATGAGCACTTTAAAAGACGAAAATTCTTTAAAACTGAGGACATTGCCATACCAAAAATAGGATATTTCCTTTATGAAGGGCAACACTCGTGGCTGGGAATGTTGAAGGCTGCAGTATGTCAGAGGCCAGATGAGTCACTCAGATTACTCACATGCAGCGCAGCACAAAAGCAGCATCTTAGCAGACCTGACTTTATAATAAAGTTTTATTTTAAATTAAGTGCTTCAGATCTAGTTTTATCTTCTAACTGCTGTCATTGGGATATCACAGTCCACATTTTCATGAAATTAATTGCGTTGGGTCCAGCTGCTGTTACAGTGTTTGAAGGTAGGGAGTGTATCAATTCAGTACCTTCTAAACCAAAAATGGCACCAGCAAGTACTCCTCTTTGCTACACTTCAAAGAGATGCTGTAGTCTCACTGCTGATCCTAAGTGCTCTGTGCTCCTTACCCATAAATGTGGATTTCATTTTATAGGGTCTTTTTTTCCAAAATACATTCCAATGTCATGATCAAGCTCTAAAGACAGTAAACACAGACTTCCATAAATTGACTTAAACTTCTAAACTAAGTAACTGCAAGGATTTGCAGCTAGGTAATTTTTGGGGGGGGGGGGTGTTTTATAAAAACCCCATCTCTACCATAACTAAACATTCACAATGTACATGTATTCATCTTAATTACAGGCTGCCTTTCAAAACAACCAGCACCAAAAACCCCCTGAAGAACCATCATTTTCTGGCAGATGAGTAGAACGATTATGGCTCATTGCAAAATCGGGATGCTATAAAAGAATGAGGGCAACTATACTGCTAATTTTGAACATGGTATTCTGAGCTAAGAGCTGCTCAAGACCCTGGGAACAATCTTTTCCATTTTTCAAGCTTGTGCTCTACCTCTGTGAAAGTATGTAACGGGACACAGGCTCAACTCAGCAAAGTTCAGCTGAGGTTTGTAAGACTTGAAGGTGAAGGGACTTATTTAATCAGGGAAGTGAGAAGTAGAATCATCAACACCTACTTAAAGTAAACATGCCACCCCACAGCAAAGAGCTGTTTTTCACTGGCAGTTCAACTTCTACTACAGTTGCAAATCCAGACTGAAACACAGGAGGGTGATGACAGAGCTGGAAGATCGCACAGAACCTCTCTTTTGAAGCAGCAGCAGTGTCTGTGAATATCACCCATGTTAGCAGGATGACCACCATTAGCATTTTCACATATTCTCTTACCCTTTCTGTGACCTGAAACTGCTGATTTCAAATAAATTCATTCTCTTCTGCTAGTCACTTGTTTCTAACACCTTCTTTTTAATTAACATCTCTTTAAAGCTATTACAAAAGTAAGGTGACCAGAGATGTCTGTGAAGGACCCATCCGGGAAGACTCATCAAGTAGGTACTGTAAGTCTGCAGATGATCTTGCACCATGTTGCCACACATTTAAATGAGATGCTACTGAGTTACACTTTCCATACTTCACCTGAGGAGACAGCCCTTTGCAGAAGTTACTAAAAGTGGCCTAAAATGGACCTAAAATTCTCCCTGAGCTTATCTCCTGAAGAGACAACAGGCCAGGGACTGATCAGACCCCAGAGACCAGAGCAGAGGAGCACACTGCCTGGTCAGTGCTCTGAGGCAGGCAGCTGCTCATGGTGGATGGGGACAGGTAAGGAGAACAAGAGGACACAGGCTATCAGCAGCCACCAGAGTGGATCAGTGAAGACACTGATGTTTGGCTCCTAACACACCAGCTTCCTCCTGTTCCTTGGTCTCCCATCTACATAACAGATGAAAAGCTCTGCCCTCATCTAAGTAAGAGTGCAAGCAAATCTTTGAAGGTTTGTTTTACTGTATAATGAACACAAGATCCAGCACAATCTAGCCTTTACTGGCCTGGATGCTATAAATTACATATATTAATAAAGTTACAGTTTTTAAGGCCAGAAAGGATTTAGTAGGATACTAGCGCATTGTTTACCTTCTGCAGATACTGCCTACACAGCTGAGTGACTACGGGATGAAGACAGTACCTCTTCCTTGAGTAAGGGTCATGTCTTCTGCAAAGCAGTCTTGATTTAAAGGATTCAAGTAATAAAGAATCTATGCTACTCCTAGCTAAGTTGTTCCTATGGTTAATTACCCCTCACTGCTAGGTAATTGTTCCTTAGTTTCAGCATTAATTTAGCTGCTTCCACTTGTAAGCGTGCAGTCCTGCTATGTGTCTGTCTGCCAAATTACAGAGCCCTCTACTGCCACAGGTCTTCTCCTTATGGAAGTACTAACAGACTGTGACTGGGTCCCTTCTTAAGTCTTCTCCTCTGTGAACTAAATGGAGTCACGTTCTTTAGTCTTTCACTTAGAAGCAAGTTTTCTGTCCCATGAATTGCTTTTTGGGTCCTTCCTTAACCCTGTCCAGTATTTGCATATGCAAAGCACAGGCATCAAAATCAGGCACAAAGGTGTGAGTAGGGAAAAACCTCTCTAATAAAACTCTTCCATGTTCCTCTACAAGCCCATAATTCAGAATAATACATTTGAGTATAAGTAGTGCAGTTATTCCATGAAATTGTACCACCCTTTTTGCAGCAAGCCATCATCATTTGACTGACTAACCAAAAATGTTAGCTCTTAGGGGGTTGATGATTTCCTCTAGCAGTAGAGGCAGGAGTAGTAACACCTCTCTATTTCTTCTCTCTATTCCCCACTTATTAATCCAAGAACCAGGTTTGCTCTCCTACTCCAATCAACTGGTTATCTATCATTACCCCCAAGTAATTTATGCCATTAAGACCAACACAACAGCCCTGAGGCACATGGAAATGCTGCCAGATCACTAAAAGACCAAGATACGCCTGTATGTAATACTGAGGCCCAAACTTCAGCTGAAATGTAAACTATCACAGCTTCACTCGCCTTTGGCACATAATGGACAATAAATCAACTGAAAAAATCACTAGAAAGTCATAATTGCCAATGATAAACCTACAAAAACCCCAAGACTACTTCTTTTACTAAAATTTGCCTTCACTTTCAGGACTTACGCATAAAAACAAGGTCCTAGGAAGAAACTACCAGCATCCACTGGCTATAGACACAAGCAAAAAGGATTTGCTGAGGTCTCTTAAGCTATTTGTGTAAATGATAAACTAATTGTCCATGATCTGTCTGATCAGGTTTACAATGATGCTGACAGATAATGAGAACTTAAACAGCACTAATGTCAATAGAGAGAAAAAGCCCTACTCTGGATCCCCCTTAATGCCCTCACTTGATTTCAGAGAGAGAAAACTATAGCAAGAATTTTAATGACCTATTTTGCCTCTTCTGCAATTTGATTTAAAAGCAAATTCACAAAAACCCAGCCACGTGGAATTTAAATTCTGCAGAAGCCTCAACCGCCAGCAATTACTACTGCAGTGTTTAAAATTTTAAAAGAAAACAAACCCAAACCTGAACAAAACACTATTTTTCAATTAATTTTCTTACTTTGATTTCTCTCCACATTGCATCATCTCCCAATTACTGTGATTTTGCTGAGTGTGCCAGTTTCTTAAAGACACAGCTATAAAATGTATGGACTAATTGTTGAGCAGAACTGAAGAGCTATTAAAACTGCAATAGTACAGCACTTCCAATGGTAGTCTATTATTTCTACATGATTGGTTTTGTACAGTCCAACTCATGCAGTGAAACTCTTAGATAAATTAACTCCTTCGTTTTGACATAAACATCAAAGGGAGAATTAAAGGAGAATGAGCATTATTTTCTGCTGCTATTTTAGACATACTGTTCATAACATCCATGCATGTTCCTGGAAAGTTACAAATTATTTAGATCGAGAAAGCCATTTGCTGTTTTAGCAAGTCTGTAATACATAAAATTTGGCTCCAAAATTATCTCATATTCCCATTTCATGTTTCCCTGTCATCTACATGGTAGAGCATGTTTACAGAACTTTATAACTATAATATACAATTCAGTCATTTCTAAACAGCACTGTAAGAGTAAGTCTGAAATGTACACATTTTAAAGATTACTTAGTGAACACCAAACCCTTTCCCAGCTGTTTTAAATTTTGAATTTCCCAATAAATGAATAACATACTAAAAAAGCAAACAAGATCTGACATTATTTAGTCTAAGTTTCTAAAATGGCATAACATCTGTAGCTAAAAACAATTCTGAATAACTATATTTAACTGGAGCAGTATTCTATTATTCATAGCTCATTTTCCTTACAGACTAGGGGACTTAATGTGGTGTTCAAACATTTCAAACATTTCTTTTAATTGTTTAGTCCTTCCAAGAGCCAAACTGCTGCAAAAAGGGGGAAAATGTTCACTCCTATCTTTTATATATATTCATGTGACCAACCCATGATCTCAGTTAAGTGCCACAACTGTTCATTAACACACATCACAGCCCCCCAGTCAGCACTGCCAGCTTTGAAACCATGCCAGAAGCAGGGGCTCAACAAATGGCACTTTGACCTTTTCACTACTAACTTCAATCTTTATTAAAATCTCTCAGACGTCAGCTCTGTCTCTCTCTTTTACCATCTTTTATGGGCTCCTGAAATACCTAATATTCATTCATTAAACGGAAAAGTTTGTTACATTCTTACGTAATGATAAATTCCCCTTTCACATGCAATCGGCTTGTGAAATGCCTTTGATTGAAAAAGAGAACTAAACACCCCTTCCCCCTGCCAAACAACTCTAAATTCAGATTGCTCACTCATTTCCCGGGAAATCAAGCACGCTGCCTAATATTAAAAAATCTCATGGCATCCGGGCAAGTTTAGCTCCATTTTATGTTCCCCTTATTAAATTTCACCTTAGCAACACACAAAATCCGCACCCTGCTCCTTGCTTGCTTTTTCAGTTTCATGTTTGCATCTTCACTTCTTTGGCCCAAGCATTTATGAGGCGACAGAAACCGATTTTTTTTGCCCAGCAGAGTTTCAGTTTCTTACAATAGTCACCAAAACGAGCAAACCCATGGAGGAAAATGCAACTAGAGACAAAAAGAGGCTTTGATCATTTTTTATGGTGCTCAAGCACAGATTTGGGGGGAAGGTGGGGGAGGGAAGAGGGGGGAAGAGAGAAATCATGATTTTTTTTTCTTTTTTTTTTTGCCTACCAGTAATTAAATAATTACGCATTAAGAACAACAACAAAAAAAAAAGAACCACAGAAAAAGTTCTCATGAGTCATTTATGTGTTTTCATTCTTTGTGTAAACTTTCTGGCACACCCTATATGCTTCATTTCTTGCTTTAAATAAGTAAGTACTGGAAAATATGCATAGTATTTGGAACCAAGGGGAATGACACATTAATTCGACGCTTGCTTTGTGTAAGTTTGCATTTTCCAAAATTGAAATGCAACTTCAAGGAAACCCAAAACTCACGTTCAACCTCTAATTTCTCCCCCCTCCTTCACCCACAGATTATGTAGACGGTATAAACTATTCATTTAAGCGGCACAGTGAAGCATCATCATTAGGTGGCTTAGTTGCCTGGGATACTCCTATCAGCCTGACCAGTACGGAACTCGGGAAGCGTGAGCTCCAAAGGGGGGAAAAGTAAACAAAGTAATGAGTAACAGTTACAGCTCCTTAAAATGTGTACATTAACCTCGGTATTGGGAAACTATTTGCTTTTTAGAGGCAGCACCTCTGATTGAAATAATGATAAATATTTTGGTAATTCCATCTCAAGCCAAAATGAAATTACCCAAGTGCACTCGCGGAGAACAAAGCTTTTTAGTATACTTTCAAATGAACTCAGGTAAGTTTACAAATGGTCTATACCTAAAAGACCATTAACTAAAATTACATTTGTTTTTATTGAAAGACAGCCTCAAGTGCTGACATGTAATATATGACATGTGATACATAATAATACTCTTAAACCAGTTCTGACATAATATCTCCCTAGGCATAATAACCACAAATGACTGCTTTAGTTAAGAACTAGCCAGAAGCAAAATAGATCCACGTAAAAGTAGCTTTAACCATAAATACCTCAACAATATTTTATGTCACTTTGTAAAAAAGTTAAAGGAGTCCCATAATAATTAACAACAAAAACTTCATGTTCTTTACTATTGTATGGTGGTTGTGAAAGGTTATTTCATAGTCCCGCAGCTGCCAATGCTGTAAATTATGCAGGCACCAAGAAGCATTAAGGAGAAATAATAGCAATTTAAACTAAGGCTGACGTAATTCATGATAAACAGTCATTGGAAAATATTACAATGTTGTCTTTTTTGAGTGGGTTTAATCAGAAGAATGTGACCATATTCTGACACAAACCACTTCACTTTTCCATTGTACAGGAATGAGGGCCCTTCCCTGGCCATAAAGGTCTCCCCTGCACGCTGCCACTGCTGAGCCCCGACACCTCAGGGATGCTGCTCACGATGCTTGGGATGACAGTGGGCCCAAAGTTCTGAGACACAGCTCCAGAGTCTGAGCGGGCCTAGTGGTCCAAGAGAGGCACTGAAACCAGGGGAACAGTCAAACAAGGATGCTCTACTGAAGGCGTATGAGGCAAAAGAGATGGCTCCAGAAATGAGACTGTCTATGATGGATGTGGCTCACAAATACAATGAACACAGCCTGGCTTACTTTTTGCTATAACCACAAAACATGATTTTGATAGCTGAATTGTAAAACCAGCCATCAAGTGGAAATTTTATATAGGAGGAATTAGTAATGCACACCTACAATCATTTACTGAATGGACACCAGTAAAGCGGATGCGCACGTAACAGAAGACGACACGCGTGCAACGGCTTACATTCATCAGGCGCAGAGGAGCAGCTCACTCGCAAACCCCTTGTTTGCTGGAACTACACATTAATTCTCTGCTGAACTCTGTCTCGTAAAACACGTAAATCCCACAATACCACCACAGAATCACTATGCTAAAAAATAAAAAGAAGTTCTGGGCACACCCAGGCCCTTGAGTCTGCCATGGGCACTCTCAGGAGTGAGGATCTCTCACCTCCTGTCCGGTGAGAGCCCCAACGCCAGGGCTTTCCCAGCCCAGGCCATACTGGGCACCCCACGGTTCACAGACCTGATGCTTCTCAAGCAGCTGGGTCACGGCCCCACGAAGTCACTGCAGGCACATGGCGTAAGCCCCCTCTCTCCCAGACTGCTACCCAAGGGCACCTGAAGAAGTAAGGAGCCACACCAAATTCCCAAGCACCCTCCCATGGGAGCAGCTGTCTCGCAGTGACACTGGCGGCTGCCACGGGCCTCTCGGGCAGCTCCTCTGTGCAGGGCTGACAGGCACCGCCAGCCCCGGCTGAGAAGGGACGCCGACGGGCCCGAGGGAATGGGCAGAAGCAGCTTTTCTGGCAGTACCTGCCCCTCCACTCAGCATCTGCTGCCTTCCTGAGGGCAGCGGGAACATGCAACCCAAACAAAATCAGTGTTCTCCATTAAGGAGTTTTGATTGTCTAGTGAAAAATAATCTTAGCATTTATCCTGGTTACAACTACGATTGCTAGTGAAAATGCACTAAAAAAAATAAAAAGGAGTAGAAGCTAACAGCATTTGTTTCTATTGATGTTCTTGCAGACGGGAAGGTATTTTATCCTACTTTACTACGCATTACTTATGTTCACTTAACAGCTTGCTGTTAACATTGGGTGAGATTCTGTCTTTGGTTAACTGGTGAAAATCTTGAGTAACAGCCACAGAAGTGGATCGAGTTATGTTGGATTTACGCCACTAAGGAAAGCAGAATGTGACCCCTTATCAGTGCCTTTTTGCTTTGAGTATACAAATATTTTATGCATTTCAATGAGTGACAGAATGCAAAACTTGCAAATATTTATTTTTAGATGTATGGGGAAAAAGCAATTAGAGCTAAAAATGTTAAGAATGAAGAAATCACTTAACAGAAGCAATTATGTTGGGCACATAAACAGCTCTGCCTTCAGACATTTTATTCAAACACTGCAGAGCACACTAGAAAATATCAATTGTTCAAAAAAAACTCCAAGTATTTTTTCACAACTGAAAAATCAATCATTATAAACAACATCTGGAGATCATTAATATCTTGCTCTGCAGTTGAATTAACAAAATAAGAAAGAAATCTGACCAGAATCCAGAACATTTCCAGATTTGCTTTTTCAAGCTAAAAGCTTATGTTTGCAGAGGTGGGGTGGGAGGGAAGAGGAAATGTACATTTATCTGTATTGTATATAGCACTATTATGCATTAATCACTACTTCCCCTCCAGCTATGTCCTGTTTTTGTTTTGGGAGACCTAAAATTTGAAATATTTAGCTAAGCCACCCTGCCCAGGACCTTGGAAAAAATTTGCATATTTTTCAGACTGTTGGAGATGCCACCGTAAAGCTCCATCTAAGGAGCTCCCAGTATCCACGCTAATAAAAAGTCTCCATACTCCTCCTATCGCAGTTCGAAATGTTTTAAACATTCCAGTCTTTGCAGAGGAGCACTAACACCAATCCCACTCTAATATCACATTTGTATTAAAACAAAGAAGCCCGAAGCATCTATATGGAAATGTCAGGTTTTTCTGAATTTCACTGATATAAATTATCCTGCAGTAGGCAAAAGAGACAACAGCAATAATGCTGATACCTTACATCAGCTGAAAAACTTTAAAAAAACACCCAGTCAGCCCAAGCACAATTTTTGTACTAGAGCTAGTTTAAAAAGAAAAGCCAACTTTGACTCTTTGACTCACACAAATAAGATAAGTCACCAGCAGGAAAACTGTATTTCATTTAGACTGGAAACATTCTTCCATCTTTTATTTTTGTTTGTTTTAAAGACTCATTCCCTGCCAAGGTTTTATTTTGTTATGTTTTTCCCCCAAACAACTGATTTTATCTGTGAGTCACAAACTTCTGTAAACTAAGACGCATAATGAGAGCAAAGACCAAATTTCAGCCATACCAGGACCAATGGTACCACTCTACACCCTGAAGTCACCAGCCTTCACGCCACAGAATTTTTCTGGCACGTGACCCATCCCTAAAAAGTCCTTTCACCTTCATAATGCTGCTCTTCCATGGCTCCTCTGGCCAATGACAAGAAGGAGGGTAAGTCCTGAAATTGTTGGCTCAGAAACTCCAGCAGCTGGGAGGACTGGTAAGTCACTCCTCATTCCCAGCCACTCCCTGCCAGCCCTGGAAGTGAGACAAACTGCCTTCTTCATTGTTTTACAGGGACAGATGAATTGTTGAAGGTTTTGAGGTTCGCATTTTAATGTAGGTAACTTTTCCCCTAGCAAGCAATATATTGTTAAATTTGGTTTGGGGGATGGGGAGAGGAGATAAGTGGGGCCTGCAATGCTCTTTTGCACATAGTTTTTTTTCAATGAGCAGTTTCCCTCTGCATTGCTCATGTTATGGCCAAATGAAGATGGTAAATTTTTCAGAGAAAAAATTGTATTTATACCACAGTAGGTTGTAGTTCTCTCACGTTTTGGTATGAAATGTTTCGTCAAAAAATTGGGTTTTACATGCAAACCCAAAAACTTTTAACTTTCTTTCAGGGGTGAACACGTGTTTACAGTACTCCAGGGACCAAAGAGATTGTTTAATGGCATATTGGACCCAGTATGCTGTAAAAATAATCCAGAATGATTTCAAATTCACCAAATTGACTTGAAAAATTGAGAAGAAATAAGGTATTCCATTTTCTCTCACACTCCTGTTTATAGAAAAAGCAAGCCCATCCTCACAGAATGAAAGACAGCCTTTGGATTCATCTTTAGCAGGCAGGATTTATAACATTTATCACGACAAATCCTTCTGTGTGAGATTTTCACCTGGTGAGGCTGGTGGAGCTGAAACCCACCATCATCCAGACCACAGCTGGATCACAGAAGGATCCCTGGCTCATTGATGCACCCTGGAAGCCACTCCATGCCATGGAGCTGGCACAAGCCTGGCAACTGAAGTCACCTTTCTTGGACAAGCAAACACAGAGGACATGTGTGGCTCTAGCAAGAAGTGCACACTGATTTATGCCCAGAGACCTTCAGATACACCTTCTGAACACTCACAGGCAGCTCTGCCTCCAGCTGGATCACTTCGGTCTATAATGAAAATTATTAGGAACCTAATTTCTTCATTCCTTCTCTCTTGCAGCACGTATGACCACACAGCAGATGCCAGTAAATGATACGCACTTAAAAAAGTTATTCAGTAACAGTAACTCCAGAGGCTGATAAATGAAAAAGATTTTGAAAAATGTCTCGAGTTGAAGAGAAATGAATCGTTCATTTTCATTGCTCATGTTCATTTCATTATCCACCTGGACTGCTTCACGCTGGTGAGGACCTCTAATTGCTCTTATTTCAGGAGAGGGATACGTGTGCAGTCTGACTGCGGTCATAGCCAGGAACTTTGGCTATCGAGACATCCAAGCATGGTTTATGTCTTCTGCTTTCTGAACAGAAGCAAGCTTTTGAGCCTATTTGCATTCTGGAGGGGAACCCTCCAAGGCAGTTGGATTAACTAATCAGTAGTTATATCAACAAGAATGGGAGCAGGAGGCTTCCCACTCACAGCAGTCTTTCCTCTGTAAATGGAGAGCAAGTCCTTCCCCGGCAGGCGGCAAAGAAATACACGCAAATGTTTGAGCCTCCCAGCTGCTGAGCCCACTCCTCAGCAGCCTGCTTCTCCAGCAGCCTCCTAGACGGGATTCTGTCACACTGAACCAGGCCAGAGGAGACTCAGGAAAGGACTGTGAAAGAAAACTGGTCCTAAATATTCCTGCCCAAACCACTGAGGCACATGCCATACAGCAGTGGACAGGCAGGGCAGAGGCAAGCACAGGTAACCGTGGCGTTGGCAGCACCTGTGGCAGCCCGAGCTGGAGCTGGAGGGGAAGCTTAGCACAGCCTGAGCCTCACAGAAGCTCTATGGAAACATGGAACATCCACACAGGACTGCCCAAAGCCTCACCGCATCCCTTCCGGCCCTACCTGTGCGAGCTCACAGACAGCATCTACATACATCTTCTGCTTTATAAAGTCCCACACCAAAACAACATTATTCATAGTCAAGAAAACTTAATTCTTCTTCGTCATTCCCTGCTTTATCTCTTTTTGTTAAACCCTGCAAAGAGGGAAAAATAGGCAAGGAGTATGAGAAGAAGTCACAGCTCAACAAAATTTTTTTTTGTTATAAATCTGTAATGAAAGTAGAGAGAATATTTCCAGGAAAAACATTTCTATTAAAACTGCCTAACAAGGACAACAGCTTACATGCTGGGTGCTCTTCGTAAGGTGTTTCTGGTGTCTCATTGCTGCATCTGTTGCACGATACTCCAACATACAGAGAATGTGTAGGACTTGCCTCAAAAGCAATGCTTCTGAAGAAGACTTGGCATCCACATCAGAAACCAGTGCTCCAGTGCTTCCCACATAAAGACATCAGCAGAATGTACTTCCCAAATTTCATATGTGCTTAAGAGTTAGGAGAATTTCAGGTAAAAATGGGGAAATACGCACTCCTGTCTTGTTCCTTCTGCACGCTTATTTCATTTGCAAGGTAAGAGAGAAGCCAAAACGTCCAAACTAAATGTGTCTGGATCTCCTTATAGACACTTTTTCAGAATTTTAGTCACATTTCTGTAATCTGGTATCCCCTCAGATTTGACTGATAAATACCAGTGCCTTAGAGTAATCTATTTATCTACTATACCACCCTGCCTCTGTTTAGCCTTAGCAGTCATCGCTTTCCACATGCGACATCAATCTACATGATATCAATGTAAACTGTTTGTGTAATGAAGTGTTGTACATTTTATTGTTCTGCCAGCAAAGAAAGGATAAACTAATACTTTGCCTGTTGTCTTCAACAAAGGTAGTAAAATTGACACCATACATTTTGCAGTACAGATATGGAACTATACACTGGTCAGTTTTTTCTTCTTAAAACAGCACGGCTTGCAAGTTTTACATAATTATTTTTGTAAGAAATACTTTTAAACAGTGGGTTTTTCGGGATTTTTTTTGGTGGCTCTTTTTTTTTTAATAGGAATTTAAAAAAATCTGCTTCTTAAACCAAACTAAATTTTAAATACACTTTATTAATTTCTGTGGCTAAGATTTCTGTGGCTCTGGTTTGATAATGAGATAATTGCCTCGCAGAGGTCAAGAGAATGGCATAGTTTGCTTTCAGAGGCTGAACAAAGCACTTGCTATGGTTCACTAAGCGTAGTTTCTGCATCACTCCACATCTATTTGATTCATCTATTACTAATATTCCATGATACACTTACATTATGGATCCAACTATTTCAACAAACCTGTAATCAAGGAATGACCCTGAATAAAATACTCCACAGAAAGCAGATGGTAGGCTCATCAAACGCCTTCAAGCCTAAAATAACCTTTCCCATATAAAAAGGAAAGTCAATTAAAACTGAACTTTACATTCTGAGCTCGAGTTCAGAGTAAATAAAAACCAACATGATACTATTGTGTTATTGGACCAAACTTCCAGGGCATTTCATTCATTTTTTTAACCACCCCCACCCCTAAGAGCAACCAACACTTTTATTCATAGTTCATTCAAAGCCTACTGTAATGTTTTGTGTGAGTGTGAGCAGACTTGACAGTTTGGGCCGGATTCTGAAAAATCTTGACAGCACAAAACTAAAACTATTCCCAGCAGTCATGTGCTCCAGTGACAACACCACGTGAGGAAGGATCTTGTCTGCCTGTTGGGAACGGAGTGGCAGAGCAGCAGAGGAGCACTACCTCCCAAAATGCCCCAGTGCCACCAGAGAGTCAGGGTTTCTCTGCCGACACAACAATGCCTGAGCTGGGCACCAAGCTCAAAGCTAGGGTGCTCGAGCTCAGAAAAACAGGTAGATGACTCTCCCATCAAAAACGTCATTAAAGCCCTTCCCTCTCACTCTCATTATTAAATGTTTAAGCGCATCAGCAGAATTTTTTTCTCTAAGAGAACACAGGAGCTTCCTTGCAGAGATGTGGGGGTCTGGCAAGCAAAGGTGTACCCACCACCATGCAGACTTTTCAAGCATTAGCCACAGAACTCATCCATCTGGTGATATGGGCGTTAAAACTTAATTCTGTACACTGCTAAAGAAACTACACTGGACCCATTAGTGGAGTTACCCTGGGTGTCTACACAACATGCATTCTGCCACACATTCAAAGCACATCTGCTGTTCTTGGGATGATCTGACACCAAAAAAACCCGGTGTGAAATCACCTGGTTGCTATCAGGTGTCGAATCTTGCCATTCTCTCCCCCAGCTGTAAGGGGCTGCATACTCCTTTAGAGCTGCAGAGTATTCTCTGTGCCTTTTGAATTAAGAGGCCATCTCCCAGAAGTACCTCTGCACTCATAAAATGAAGCTCCTAGCACTGGCAAAGCCCATGCTGAACAAACCCGCGTTCCAAGACGACCAGAAACACACCAGCTACAGCTGACACTCATACAGGGCCCCGGGAGCACAACTGCAACAGCAATGGGGTCTGCCAGGACTCTCTCCTGTTCTGCATTTTTTAGCATATTGCACCACCAACGACTTTAAAAAACTAACACACGCTGTAAAGCTTCTGGAAGACAGACTATAGGCAAACGGCTAAGGTAGATGAACTTCAAACCCAGGCAAGGCATCGTTTCACTCAGACCAAGTGTCACTGTGCTACACTCCACCTGTGTAACGTTATCTTTGATTGTGAACTCAAGTTGCAATACTGAGATCACCAGCGGCTAGAAGCCCTCAGTCTCAGAGATGAAAGAGCATATTTGGTACTTAACATTTCAATCATAAATAGCATGGGTTCACTTCAAAGGAATCACATCTTCCTTCTGGAAACCAGTGGACACTTAAAAGAAGAAAAATGTCTTTAACTGTGAGAAAAAGAAAATAGCTGTAATGGGACTTACCAAACTCATCACATATACTTTCATTTTCTATTAGGGTAGGATGATCAAATGTATCCCGACAATAGAAGATTTGGGGGTTCTTGCTTGTTACTGCAATGCCTCCAAGGGCTAAAACAAACTGGTCTGTTAGTATCGAAGAGGGCTTGTCCTGAATGCGCTTTAGCATGGAACGGTATCGACAGTACTGTGGGTAGCTGAGAATTAAGAGGTTTGAATCTTCATCATCCTCACCTGGAAAAACAGAAAAAAAATAGTATATCAGAAAAATACAAAACAAGAGGTGTAACTCAAGTATTTCAGAAAACCCGTAAGTTCAGTCTTTTCTCAAGACCTAACTTTTATAGCACAGTGGGTCTGGAAAGAAAAGTTAAAAATAGAAATTTAAAGAAAGTTTATTAAAATAGCTCATTTTCTACCTTCCTGTTCAGTTCTCCTATGCTTACTCACAAGGACTACCTGGATGAGCAAGAAAACACTTCTCTGCAGAAGCTGGCCAAGGGCCTGAATCAGTGTTCTCCATACTTTGCCAACTTGGCTGCTTCGATAGAAATATTATCTGTAATTTTTACTCAGTTCCCCATATAGCTTTAGTGCACGCATGTTTACATCAGCTAACATCTTTTAAAAATAATAAAACACAAGCCTCAGAGCATACAGCTATTAACTCTCCTTTGAAGTACCTGATACTGGCAACTCCCAAAGGACCCCTGGGCCAGGGAGGTGGGCTGATCTGACCTGGTCAGTGTTGCTAAACCCCAACAGGTAGAAGCAACTTTCTTCGCATTAACTGCAAATGCAGCAGGACTCAATAAAACTCCTACACAGCACAACAGGCAAATGGATTTTCAAACAGCTTGTGCTGCTGGGCTCAAAATATAAAGCAATCTAGAGCGCAGAGCTTTCCATTCGTCCATGGTTTAGATGATATTACATATGAAGGTGGCAGATTTTGAAATATCGTCATCAAGTGTCATCATATAACCAGAAGGAAACCTAAGAGAAAAAAAACCCAACTAGGGATGCAAACATGAGAAATTACTCATTCGCAGGTATGCAGCCAGTACTTAACAGCACTTCTTTTTATGCTCATTTATCTCCTCAGGTACGTAACCAAACTTGGCTTTCCAGGCATGCCAATGAAGACAAAGCAACAGCATTCACTTTACATTTTCTGCTGTACTCTGATTACTGAATAACTCAGCTATTTCTTCTGCCAGAGACAAAAGGTCTACTATTTAATCCCATTACCAATACTGAAATCATCATTCTTACTCCTAAAGTAAAAATCACTTCAGACATTGAAAGAAATGTCAGATCAGTTCTCCCCAACTAAATATGATGGCACAACTCATCTAGATTCAAGTGAGGCAATGGAAATGTTGACACATAAAAGGCTAAATTTTAAGAAGCCTCTGGAAGCAGATATATCACCTAGAATGTCATCACTGCAGATGAATGCAATGCTGTAAAAAAAAAAACAAACCAACACGGCAGACGGACTTGCAAAGTACCGTCTTTACTAGCACAGCTCCTGAAAGTCATCACTTTTAAAAATTCAGAACTCTCACCACTATCCTGACATAGGTAAGGAGATAAAACAATTTGTGTTAAAAAAAAAGAAAAAATAAAATAAAAAAAAAAGAGTAATACATTTCAGTAAACAGCACTGACATTACTTTTCTAAGAAAATAAAATTGATGGCCCTAAAACCTCTTTTGGCCGATAAGGATGTGGTCATGCTTTTCTTTGTTTCAACAAGTATCCCATAAGCCTACACAACAGCACGACTGAGCCAATTGCTCCTGGGAATAAGGCTCTCTCTTCTTTATTAGGAAACTCTAAAAATCAGATCAGGAAAACTGTTCTAGGAATTAACTAGCACATGACCCGTCCTTTAGCTCCTTCGAGAGTTTCACGTACGCCTGCCTGACAGTTATTACTACTTTATACCTTTGTGTAGATAGCGAATCTGTCGATCTGACAGCACTTTTCTTACGCCAGGATGTGGTCAGCTTTTTAAACAGGGTGTATATAAATGTATGTCCCACGTGCCTTTGTAGTAAACCATTAGTTTCTAGACAAATGTGCTGTAAGTCCCTGCGCAGAATTACACAAACTTTGTACCCCTGACAACTGACGACTTAACTCAAACCCCCTGGCATAAATTAAAACCAAGTAATTTTTTACAGGATCACATCCATACATGCTTGTGCAATTCCAATGAGTACTTTATGAAGCATTTGTTTCCTTTCCTTTTTTACTCCAGGTTCAATAGATACATCTAAGAATGAACAAAGGCTGAATAAACTGAAAATTTGTTTAGTGAAAGACAAACACAGTGTTCCTGGAACAAAGATTTTTTCCTCAACCACGCCCACATGAGAAAAGAGAAATCAAAGCAGACCAATCCCTAATAAAATGCAAGCCCAAAAAAGAACTATTATTTGCTTCCATCAAAATCTAACACGTGCCATTTAATGGCGGACTTAGTGAATATTGCAAGTATTTTTCAGAAATACGATCAGAAAGAGTTTACTCTCAGGAGAAGCAGAGCTCAAAATGTGGATCACATTCCATTAAAATTAAGAAAAACAACATGACTTCTAAAACCACACAACTGAGATATTAGGAAACCAAGACGCTGTATTTCTGAGTCTCTTTTTAGCTTCAACAGTCAGAACATGGTAAAAGGTAATACCTACAGTATTCTGCTTGTGAGGCTCAACTGGAATTACTCTAATCCTATGCTTATATCATAATTGTGTGGTTTAATAACCCCCTCCAACATCAACTTTTCATTTATTTCTATATTTCAGGGCTGAAAACAGAGAAACTGTAATTAGGAAGCAAGGTTCCACCCCTGCCTTCTGAGCACTGCCTATATATGCATAGATGTAATCCAACAGTTCCCTTTGTGAGGGGTAAAGAGAGCTGGGATTTGGCACAGCCTGGCATTTATGTTGGATTACATGTTCTTCAAGTTGTCTTTGTAAGTAAGAGATGCATGAAATGCCAAACACAATGAATCTATGCAAGAACTGACTTTTCAAATCAGCACAACCATTTTTAATATGTAAGGCAAGACAATTAAATGCCCCAAAAGAAAAAAAAAAATAAAGCCTGTTAAAAGCACGAATTCCTAACAAATCCATCTCGAGCCAGAACTATTTACAGAGAGAGCAAAGAAAAAAAAACTGTAACATGCTTTTTGTTTGCTTGTTTCAGAAACATCAGCCTATAATGTTATTGCTAACTGCCATAATCTACCCTCAACATCAGTAAGCATTTTTTTCTTTACAAAGACCTTCACACCAGGATTTTATAGAGCTTGATGGAAAAACTATGCATGTTCCTTCCTGTACCTAATTACCTCAACTGCAAAAGCTGCCAAGTATTTTGCCCTTTAGTTCTTTTAATCGTATTAGTGCAAATGCATTTGGATGCCAACAGAAACAAACATTTAAAGATTTTTGCTTAAAAGATTCCAAATATGTATGAGGCTGGTGCTATGAAAGCACACTCCACTTCTTCCCAGAAAGCACAGAGTTATTCCTGCAGAAGAAATATGAATTTGTGCCTCTTGTAAGACTAAATGTCTAGTTTCGACCCAATTTAAGTAAAATAATGTCAATATGAACTGCTCTCACAATGATTTATGCTACCTTCTGTTACTTTATTACATTAGACATTCCTTTCTCTAAGCTTTATACTTTTTGCCGTGCTCCTAGCAACCACATAAAGGCTGAGCACCAACTTTACGCGCCTGGCACCCTTCCAGGCTCGACTGTTATTGATAATTATATTGAAGTTTCAATTTAATTGCTACTCTGTTGTGACACAGAATATTTTTTGTAATTAGGCTTTTCCCATTTTCTGTCCATTCATTTTGTGTATTACTGAAAATGACTTCCCCCCCACAAAACACAAGCAGAACAATGATACAGATAAGGGTCTGTACATCTGTTACTATCATTAACAACTCGGTAATGTGAAGGGAAGAAAAAAAAATTCAAAGGAAAAAAAAAGGTGAATATAATTTCTCAGAAGGTAAATTTCTTTTCAGTTTAAGTGCTCTTTTTCTTCTTACAGTTACTCAATGATTTCCTGTTCTAATTACAAGACATTATAAAGAGAGTAGTTTTTAAAAAGGAAATGTACCAGCGCAGGAGGCTAAATAGAAACACTTACGTGGTATGGTTTGAAATTGCAAACTTTTACATCTCTTATCAATTCTCTGCTCTACCTTTGTGCAATATATTCTACCACACATCTACCATCTCTTCTCAGGCAGTTAACACAAATGTATACATCAAAGGGGAAACACACTTGCAGTTAAACTGCAGGCAAAGGGGAAAAAAAAGAAAAAAAAAATCAATTTTTTTCCTCCTCAATGTAGCTGTTAAGTTGGAGGCAAGCCAAGCCTCAGAGTGGAAAATATTAAAAAGTACAAAAAAAAAAAAAAAAAGGCAGGCTTGATTAAAAAGCGAGAGAAGAGATATTCAGTTCTAAATCTAAATGAATAAGCCACAAACTATTTCATAAAAACATACTGTGACGTAAATTACACATCAGTATTGCACTGTTGTGGTTATTTTGAGAAATGGCTTGTACTGTAAGTCAGCTGGTAAAACCCCACCCTTAATGATTTTGTAATTCTCCATACAGCAATCAACTGGAGCAGTCATGAAATTGCCAAGAAGGAAAACAGACAGAGCTGTAGAGAGTTTGTAATAAAAAGATAATGTACTTTTAACATAACAGAAGTAGAAGATTGGTTTTATTAACTAAAAAAACTACTTAAAAGGTCCCAGGCTTGCCATTTGTTTTGATAAATGTTGACACAGATCTTCGTAAGATAAGCAAGGGAAATATCAGGGGAACCAGATAAAATGGGACAATGCTTTGGTGTGTGCGTAGCAAATTGAGCAAGGGAGTTATCTGGAATATAGAGAGAAAATGAAGGAAGTTGCGGGGCTCTGTCCATCAGGCTCCTCTCCCACAGGGTGCCCTCGCTCCTCTGCCTTGTTTCATAACCCTCAGTTACTAAGGGGGTCTCCCAGAGGATTCACCTATCATTATTAGTTTATCGTTGTTTGTATGCATGGCTTTGACCATTATCATCAATATGCAGGAGATACAGAGGTAAGGGAGGATGCATCTGGATGTCTGGAGGGACTGGGAATGGCAAGGTTAGCGGTGCTGAATGAACACAGCCGTGACCCCTGTGATGGGAGGTCTCCTGACTATTGCAGGGCAGTGTGTTCAGGCGTCACTGACCTCCCAAGACCCTCCAGCTCTTAAAACCTAGTTCTCCTTCTCTTGTTCTACTCCTCCGGCGATGACTTACTGCAGTACGGGCATGAGAACACAGGTGTAGATGAAGCAAAGATGTGTAGCTCACCCTTCAAAACCAGCATCTGCAGGTCAGACAGGCTCTACACAGCTCAGAGCTGCCTGTTCTAATAAAAACCCAAAGAGAGAGAGCACAGTTTTCAGCAGACAAAAATGGACTTACCACACAACTACCTAAAAACCCTGAATCTCTCAAAAGGTCCAAAAGCAACAGAAACGGCGGAACAATGAAAGAATAACCACAAGGAGCAGTAAGAAACTGGGTCTGTATGACCTCAAAATCTTTAAGAGGAATGATGCAATGAGAACACCTTCCCGTATCATAGTCCAGCTATAACCTGCCAAACATCTCCAAACTTCCAAGGTAACTGCAGGTGGGCAAGCAGCAGTGACAGTCATCATCCACGCCTCTGGGTACTCCTGTGCGGGAAAGGACAGCTCTCCCAGTGAAATAACCTTCATGGGAGGATTATGCCTGGCTCCTGCCTGACCACTTCTCACACTGAATTCTTTGAACAGACACACGACTGAGAACCACAGCAGGAATCCACGCCCCACAGCAGGAATCTGCTGTGGACTAGGAGCAACGGCTGAGGAGTTCAGGTAGCTGCATCATCGTCTCAAGGCATGCTCTAGCACACCGATCCACTCTCTCTCCAGTGATTAGGAAAGACTTCTCAAACACAGCTCTTCCAATCCACTCTGCCTTTTCATTCCCACAGTCTTCATTCACTCTAGTAAAGACACTCGGTGTGCCTCAGCTGGCTAATTAATCACAAGACCTAAAAATATTAATCTAAGAATCGTATTTCTCTCACAGATAAATGCAAATACAGTAATGATTTAGCCACATGAGATGGGACAGGAAATCTGTGGTTTCGGTTTTAAATAAATTTGGGTAAATTATTGACACAACAGGGATACCTCTTTGTTGGCAGGACCCATGCTACTCATCCTTGCTTTAAGAACCCCTCTCTATTTGAATGCTAATGCAATCAAGAACAAAGGCAACGTGTTGCAGGATAGGAACACAGTGATTACATTTATGTTTACCAGATAATGATAATGTTAACAAGTTGCCCGTAATTCTGACATGGACGTTTGCCTGCCTGATTCTGCTTTTAAACTGATCAAAAGGCGAAAGTCATTTCTGCCAATATTGAGAATAAAATGTGCAGCCTTTCTGCATGTGTCAGATATTTCTCCCCTTTTAAGGAGGAGACCGAGCTAATTCTCAGAATTTCGTGCCACTTCCCCAGCTCTCCGTTTTCTGTCACAGTGCCAGCAGAGCATCAGCCTTTCAAAGAATTCCTAAGATCAGTTTAACATTTGAAAGAAAGAGAATACTTACAAATCTACTGAAGAATTAAACTACTGTTCAACTGAACAGCAATACAGTCATTAAAAAAAAAAGAAAAAAGACAGCATCATCTAATACGTACTTAGAGCACGTGGCTGAAGAACATTTTACACTCGGTTATTTGGATCAGAGTTGTTCTACTCCTACTTAACGAGGACAAACCCAAGTATGTTGATCAATGACTGACAGTATGTCCATATAATCAAATCTTCTATAATATTTATCTCACTAAATCACTTGAAATTCAAATCCTAAATCCAATTTTTGAAGAAGACAAAAGAAATTTAATACTGAAAAAGTTTCCAACCAGGCATTTCACATCCTTTTTCAGACCCTAGTCCTATATTCATCTCCTCATAACTGCAGCTCCAACCTTGCACTCCCAGGATCCTCCTGCACCTTAGGAAGTGCCTCATAAACCTTATGAGGTGTTTTTAGACTCAAAGGAAAAGTGACTGACAATCGTCATTTCCAGCTTTTATATAACCCTTCCATCCACAGGCCTCAAACTGCTTTATGGAGATGAGTAAAAATTATTATCCCCATTACACAGGGAGAGAAACTGAGACAGAGAGAGCTTAAAGGATTTATTCTACAGCATCAAGCAACTTAGAGAGCAAGGGGGAGAGCAAAGAGGCCAGGCAGAAATTCTTGCTGGGAAATTTCTGGGTAAGCGAGAGATCCTTAAGTTTCCTCAAAAGAGAAGTGACTGTCTCTGGCCACCCCATCCAGCCTGCCTGCCTCCATCAGAGACGGGGCATGGACCAGGAGGCTCTGTGCTGAGGCTTCTCTCCTACCACAACCATCTTCCCTGTCCTGCATAATTCCAGTCACTCCTTCATTCTATTCAGCTGCTGCCCAGCCGGGATTATCTTCCCTTCACGAAGGGTTTGCAGAGCAGCAGTTCACCCTCCCGCCGAAGGCAGGTGACTGCCGTGACGAAAGCTGGAGGAGCCCGAGGAAGGCAAGCCGACACTGGGGATGTGGCTGTGAAATCGCCTCCCTGCCCCCCAAAATTTCCTTCTCTCCTTACTCCTCAGGTCACAAGCGGGGCCAGCCCATGTCCAAGCAGCCATGGACGGCTACAGAAAACCACTCTGATATAAAAGGTTTTTAAACTGCCCTATTAGCTTTCTAAAGCAGATGGAGATGGGGGGAAGGGGGAGATTGATTGTAGAAGGGAGCACATGCTGCCTGTCCTCTTGAATGTTCTGGGTCATGTGGACCATTCAGGTTGAATGTGCATCAGCTTTAAAACAAGTATTTATCCTGGTTGTCGTGGTTACTGATAAGCAGCTTCAATTCTGCTGATAACAAAAAGAAGAAAGAATTAAAAAGGGGAGAGGAGCTGAAAACATAATTTGGTAATATGACGAAGCCAACAAGAGGAATTAAATCACATTAAACAAGCCAATTGTACTGTAAACGGCTCTGCCTCTGTATTTGCTTTTAAATCATCCAAGGCTCTAACATGGCAGCTGCTTCAATTTTAACAAACAAACAGTAAAAATCCCTTTTAATAACGTAAGAAAATAATGATATACTTTGCTTTAGCTGAATTCAAACATAATTTAATTTTTCCTGAGGTGAGATTTGCACAGGGAACAATCAGATAATAAGTGTTATCATTCTCATAGACAAAACTGAACCAGCACTTTGCAATTCAAAGTGCTATTTAATACACCGTTTTCAGCAATCTCTGAACACCATCCAACATACCACTAAACTACACTTCAGTACTTACACATAAAGCCTGATCCTGCAAATATTTGAGCACGGGGGTTATGCTATGAACACCAGTACTGCAGCTGAGGTTGAAGTCACACGTTCCCTACAGCACCTTTGTGGGGAGGCAGGGGTCACATCCTCACATCCACTAACTTTCCCTACAACACCTTCTCATCCTCTGTATTATTATTACTATTTCTACAGTCATGTGCCTTGGTCCCCCTTTCTGAAGTGTAGCACTATACAGAGAAAATACTGGAGAATGAAAATCTCTACTCTGGCAGAGAAACGTGCAACTAGAGCCCCTGGCAAGAGAGGGGCATACATTTTTTCAGCAGTGATAATTAACCATTGGAACAATGAGCTCCAAGATGTAACAGATTCCCCAACCCAGTGCTCAGGATTGAACTGTTTCTTCCTCAAAATATTCTCCAGACTAATGAATTTTAAACTCATGGTCTATTATTTGTCTCCCATGCTGAAGAGGCCCATGACAAATCCATACTTGTGCGGCATGAAAAGAAGTGGAAAGTTGCTGAGAATTAAACTGAGTTACTGGGTTTAATATCAGACTAACCAGGTCTTCTGTCATCTCCTCTCTCTTTCACCTCCGCACACCATTCAAACATAAATGACAGACAAGGAAACGCAGCCTTACTTATAAGGGACTGATTCACCACCTCTTCCATGCGGCAGAATCAACCGCCTTCATTTTCCACTGCACGCAGAAGTATGAGTCAAAAGCCTTATTTTGGTGTCTCACACGGGGCTCTTTCACTCTCATTCTGAAAATTCGGAGGAACTGCGCCCTCCTTGAAATAGCAGCGGCAGAAGCTGCCGGTCCCAGAGCTGCGACACGAGGGGTGGAGGGTGGAAATGGTCCAGTGATTTAAACAGTCAAGCCCTGCTTTTGACGTTTATGCCCTCTTTGAAACCCTTAATGAAGTAACAACCCCGTTAATTCTTGCAGGGTATTTAATACACATAAAAACTGCATTATCTACTATTTACAATTTACTACACACAAGCAGTATCTGGCTCTGTATAAAAATAACAAGCTCACTGTAACCCTCCGCTCCCTAACCATACTGCTGATTTCTTTGACACATGGAGAAGTGAGAATAATTACATTTTACTGAGTGCGTCTCATTACACTGATTTAAGTAAGATTTCCAAAGCTGTAAAAATATGCTTTTCAATTTCATTTGTTTCTAGCATTTCACTACGAAGACAGTTCATAAAGCCTTCAAAAATCATCATCAATATAGACAAAAATTGTACCCCGCTCATGTGGACATTTGACAGAGGGATAATAGGGTCTAGAAACACCACAGTCAGACGTTGCTTTTCTATTTAATGTTTCCTTCTGTGCCAAACATAATATAACAGACAAGTGTTAGAGAGACATGCAGGGGGGAGTCTGAATAGAGAGCTTTAAAAGAGGTCCTTAATAGAGAAGCTGTATGCTTAGTCTTCAACAACATTCAATAGCAATTTATTTGCAGCCATTTTCTCATGTAACCTTTCACACGGGAGCAGATAAGATAGAGCACAAGACAATTTGTCAACTGCCAGATATGAACAAAAGAAACCATTTTTAATAAGCTTCAGTGGCCCCTTGTATTTGTTTTGCAACATGTTAATAACTTTTCTGGAAGCCAATCAAAGACAAGAAGAGAAAAAGAAGTCAAGCTGGGAAACAAAAACCACAGTTTAAGAATTTTACAGATAAACTCCTGTTATCATCTGCAGTGTAATAATGCTTAAATCCAGGAGTGGCACAGAATTGGAATTAGAAGCACAACGCCATTTCTTTAAAAAAAAAAGAACAATTACAAAAATGCTAGTGTCATATATACTTTTCCAAGAATTTGCTGTCTTCTATCTCATCTCAATGTAGCACATACCTGCTCCCCAAAAGAACCTCACTCAGGTTTCCCTCCTTCCCAGTGAGGAGCTGAAACTCAACATGAAGACTATGAGGAGAGGCCAGATGGGAACTGCCAAACTGCAGGCCACTGACCCGACTGCCCTGTACCACACTTCCCCAGCTACTTGGAAACCCTCACCTCCTAACTGAACTTCTCATTTTGCACCAAATAACCCCCAAACTGTTGCTCTGAAAAACAACCCAAATGTAGCTTTAAAAGCTGTTACAGGCATATGAGTAAGTCTGTGGTTGCTCGTAAGTCTGTGGTTGCTCATTTAATCCTATTCTGCATCACAACAAAGTAAACTGGAGCTGAAAAGGAGTAAGAGGAAGAAGGTCTAAAAGAAAAGGGAGCTAACTTACACCCCCTATCTAGGATACAAGGACCAAAAACTGAGTGATATGCAGGATAAGACAAACAAACCAACCGTGCTTAAATTCAGCAATGCCAGTGTCTTCCTGTATAACCAAGGTCATATCATTAGGTATTTCTGGGGCAAAGCCTGATTTCTATGGAAAAAAAATTAGTTGCAGGCATGTGAGAGCTTGTAGGACAATTGCTCCTGATCCCTTCCCCTTCCTGCAGGCACAAGAGGAGGGGCAGAGAACCTCCTCAAAATGGTATCTACCGATACCTGTGCAAAAATGTTTCTGCAGGACTAAGGTTCAACAATGGGTCCAAATGCTCATAGAAGCCCTCAGTCTCATTTCTAAGGTAGGGGCCTTCTGGTACTGAAGACAAATCAGAAAGCGCCAAAATCCCAGCAACATACGCTGAAAAAGCTGATGAAGTGTTAAGCAATTTCATTAACATTATTAAAATAGAGAAAATTCCCTTGGAAAATTTCACACAGGCTTTCCCGTCTCACTGCAAATTACTCACGGCGTGAGAGACGCGTGAGGAGCAAATGGAGAGAAATAAAGCTTCTCTCCAGTTAATTTGGACCGAGTCCTAGTCTCACTGGTAGAAAGACCAGGCTTGTGGGCTTCAGTGAGAACAGGGCTGGGTTCTTTGAACTAGATTATTATGGCATCTCTAAGAGAGGTACGAAAGTGTATGGTGAGAGAAGATGCACCAGAGAACAAAAGGCGCTGCCGGTCAGATGACAACCCTCCTTGTTATGATGATGAAAAGACTCCCAGACTTCAGCAGACACACACCTGCAGAGTTTAGGATCCTATACCCAAAATTAGATTTTGCCTTCTAAGGACTTTGCAGAGGAGTCTGTTATCCAGTGAAGGGAAAGAATATAAGCATTTGCTCTTCAAGAAAGAGGAACGGCTTTTTGAATAAGAAAGGGCTCCCTGTGATGGGAACGTACCAACCCAGCCCCACGCTTCTCCTGAGAACTAATACAGGATTTCTCTTCCTCTTCTGCAGGACCAGGAAACCATCCCTGGAAAAGAGGAGAAGTCGTGCTACCTGAATTATCTGAAAAGGCCTCAGGTGCAGGCAGGGTGAGAAAGGATTTCAAGACAAGTTATGCCTATGAGCTGAGGAGAACAAGCAGGTATCCTCCCACTCTTTTCTCTAGGCAAACTCCCTTTCCAAATTTTCAGTCAGAGCATCAAGTCTTCAGTGAACCTGCCTAAGAAGGGCCTGGCAGAACCCTACCGACCTTCCAGAGAACACCGGGCGGCTTGTGCTCTGCTCCCGATGGGCTTCGGTCCCACACCCAGCAGAGAGGAAGGCTCCCAAGTAGGAAACAGTCCTAACACACTATCTACTAGTCTGGAACCTGCTCTAATAATAGATAGCACTGTCTATTTCAAAGCACTTAATGGACGCTAATTAGTCCTCAGGGTATTCCTATGAGGCAGGTAGACAGATAAGTATTATTTTCCCCATTTTACATATGAAATAACCTCATGAGAGATGTTCTGACTTGCTTAAGGCCACTGAGTGAGTCACTGAGCTCAGCACTCAGCAGGTCCTGGCTCCCAGACCTGTGCTCAGACCTCTCAGCCATACCTCTTTCACAAGTGCAAATCTTCATTTCAAACGTGGAGGGAGAAAGAAAAGAGGATCAAGGAGGGTTGATAACACTGGGAAAAATTCTTCTCTGGGAAAGGAGCTTCTAGAAGAACGACAAAACAGAGCTGTGTATCTACTGAATGCTAGACACCAAATCTAGGACAAGGAAAGAGATGAAAAACACACTGATACAAAATTGTAGGAGTTTCTTTTATACACTCTATTCAAGCAGTCAGAGATATTTATTGGGATTTGTAACCACCACTAATGTCAGTTTAATAGCTTTACATTCCTAATTTCTAGCACGGTCAAAGCACGTAGTCCTGGCTGCACACAATCTATATTCTTAGCACATACACGTAATTTACGTGCCCACACCCACAAAGTTACACTGAGGTGTTGTTCCACACTGGAAACCTTTGTGACTTCAGACATCCTGGGTAGGCAGGAACATTACCAATGGGTTTTGTGTCTCTCTGGGAAGGAGCAGCAAATGCTTCAGCCACCATTTGCAAACAGCCAGAGCTCACAAGACACCAGATATTACATGGTATTACATTCTTCCATCACCAGGCTGCTGCATCCCCCACTGCTTACTGCTCTCGACCAGCGAGCTGGGCAGATGATGCCCTAAACTTTTAACACTCCAAACCCAGCAAATATTTTCCACGTTCCTGAATGCGCCTTTCAATGACTCCTTCCCTTTCAGCCCACAGCCCCATATCCCACGGATGCACAATTAAGTTAAACAGGGTCCTTGAAAGAGGGAATGCAGTGTAGCAGCCCCCCAGAACATTCACCAATTGTTTGTGCTAAGAATAATAATTTTTGCTTCTGTGAGATTCAAGGACCAATCTCCAGGCTAGGCAAAACATTACTTCTTTTTCAGAGGGAAAAAAAAATATTTATACAGTGCATTACCCATCTCAAATGGTGATGTTTAAGCACAAGTTTGATGAACTATATGCAGCATAATACAGCTGCTTTGCATTTCGATTCCTTTATTTATAGACCACAGCAAATTAATAACTCAAAAATGTTGTTCCAGGCAAAGTAATGGACACACAATAAAACTATTCATTTCCTCAAAGGTCACTCCAGGAGAAACATACATTGTTTCGAAGCCTACCAACAATGCTATTGTTCCAAAGAAAAGTGAAAATATATAATGAGCAGTTAGTGCCTGTATCTGCAGTGGAGACCCTGGGCTAATTTAAAGTGCAATCTTAAGGCAATCAATCATACTCTAAAATTACTTCATTTTCCAAACTGTTTACACTTTTTAAGTTACAAATCCACTTTCTGCTATTTCAACTCACGATTTACAGCTACAGATTTAGCCTGCCTTGGCTTGCTGCCAAACTCTAGTCATGAGGGAGCTAATGATCTGAACAGATCAGTGTTTTATAATGGAGAAAAGCGCATGTAAATTTCCAGCATGTCTGCAAGTAATCAAGGCATGCTGACTATAAATGAGGCGGCCTCACATTTATTTTAGGAGAAATATCTTAAAGCCCCACTTTTTATCCAGGCCAACAACAAAAAAAAAGAAAAAGGAAAAAAAAAGAATCCTTTAAAAAAGGTACTCCAAGATTATTCCAAATGATTCTAAATGAAACTGCTAAGCAAACAATATGTTAAAGAATAGTACAATAGCTAATTTCCTTTAGTGTTTCTATCTCTAACCAGATCATATCCTTATCATGGCAAGCTGGAACATTAAACTCTCTAGTTCATGGAATCAAAACACAAGAGTGCTTCATATTACATTATAGAAAAATGAGCCATTCCCTACAAACAAGGTCAGATTTCTGGAATGCCAAAGGTCTACATTTAAACAGAGACGGGAGGAGGGGAGGTTTTGCCCACTCCGCTTGCTAAAAAACAGTGGGAAACTAGACTAGCAATTCAAATCTGTTTTAATAGTTAAAACGGTAGAGGGAGAGCAAGAAGTCTCTTCAGAATTGATACTAAATTAAGTATGATCTTTATTGTTTCATTACAGTGGCATAGCCAAATAATGACTTTGTGTTACTGTACAAACAATGCCGGATCCTCATTTTCTAGCGGAAATAATTACTCTATTCTATCATTTTCTGCTTATCATCAACCTACATCCCCCTTCCTGTGTAGGCAATGGGTTGTGGTATGTTTGGGGCTAGACCGAAAAAGTTTCAGATTTTCTCCTGTTTTTAAAGTCCATACCAAAGAGGCACATTTTGACTCAAAAGTGGCTTTAAGAATGGAGCTATAAATATTCTTGTGTTGTACTTCACGAAATTCAATCCATCATGATGGATATTTCTGTTGTAACATTATTACATGCCTAAACTCAATTGTATAATTGGATAGGGCCAGAAACAATAAGCTGGCATTGCTTTGTTTCAGCATACTACAGCTTTAAAATACCTGTAATCATAAATCAACATAATTATTTGAAGTTCTGTCACGAAGCAGAACAGGAAAAGAAAAACTAAAATAAACTAGCTGCTAAAGAATTTCATTTTACTTTCTCGAGACTGAATTTTTTTACCGGCTTTGAGCCTTACCACCGCTACAACTGGGAAAGTCTTTTCTCCTTTCCAGTTGCCTTGAAAGGCACCTCCTCCACAAAGATTTTGCTTCCTTACAGCTTTCCAACGCAACTGGCAGAGCTTCACTGAGGAATCCCGCAATTCCATAGTACGAAGGATGAGCCTGCATTGCAGCCATTGGGACCAAGCTAACAGGGAGCCAGGCTGAGAGAGACAAAGCGACCCAAGCTCCCCACAGCCAGGGGCTCAGAGGCCAAATATTGCCCATCACTGCTAGGGCAGTCTGTCCTGCTAGAAGCTCCAGTGGGAGACAGCTGAAGTCCCTCCTTGTGATGGAAGCAAATGGAACTGAGCATTTTTTGTCACACTGTGGTAGGAATTTTGCTACTTATCCACTCAAAGCACTTTACTAACTCTTTCCCAACCTCTCTGCACTTCTTCCTGCACCACCGTCAGGATCAAAACTAACCGATCTTTCCCTCCCTTTTCTACCCCTACCATACATGAGTGAGACCTGGGGAGCAGCTTTGATGGACGGCCCCTGGATGTGAAGAGAGTTTGTTGCTTGTTGGTTTATTTTTAATTATTGCTAAGCAAATGCCATTGGAAGCTGGGCCTTGGGACATCACTGCCCAGCTGAGGCAGAGGACCAAGCAGAGGGGAGCACACATGGAGGAAAACACCAGGAGATGCTTTGGGATGGACTGCATTGTGTTAACTGGGAGAGGCAAAAGCACTGATGGCGGCTGAAGAGTTTATTCCCTCCCCTCACCTACAGTTACGCAACCATTTTCCAAATCTCATCTCCACCTACCTTCCAGCCATGCAGAGCTTCATGCTCACTGGAGGCACTGGGCCTGGCATGACTGAAGTTAATATTAAAACACGGATTCCTCCTATAGCTTCCCTGAAAAAAAACATTGCATTTACAGGGACGTAGGTCTCCCAACAACCTCCTTGTTCTGCTTCTCTTGCTGCTATTCCAGTTTTTTTTTAAACTCCTGTTCTTCCTTCTTTCTCTTTTGATCTTCGTAGGTCTCGAACTATGTATTTTACTGCTTCTGATACTTACGTGAAGAATGTTAAGCCTTTCAAAAATACACTCTTTTGGCCAAGTGCTTTATGGGTACTGGAGCTCAGCAGTGTATACAGTTGCATATACACACACAAAGAGATACGTGCAGTTTCACCGGTGATGACTAGGTAGTCATCAGCATACGTCTGTGTAACCACCTTCTGTTTGTGTATACATAGAGAATAAAATATACCATTACTGTAACACGATAAAAAACCTTACTTTCTCAATTTCTCAACTTTTACTCTCGCACACTGTGACATCAAATCGGAGAAGCAGCTGAAAATAGTAAGACCTGGATTTCCTTGGTCAAAGAACACAGGAAAAAAATGTCCTTATCTTTCAGTATATCTGAAAGAAGCAAAAAAGGGTGAACAAACAGATCTGGGGGGAAAAGGGAAGTCAACTCCAGCTCAGCAAAAATTTCTAAGATAAAAAACAACATAAATAAAAAGAGGAGATATAAATAGGTGATGTGAACAATTCTTGCAAACAAAAAAGCATTTGGTATCATCTGAGTTGGTGTCACAGGGTGGTTATTAACTGGCATAAACGTGCAGTTTTAGTCCCACTGAGTCACACAAAAAAGCTGGCTCTCAAATAATGAGGCTGATGGAGCCTGACATCCAGTTCTACTTTTCTTTACTCCAACTTGGAACTGTTGCACAATTACGATACAGAACGTCAGGATCCGATAAACAGAACTGAAAAAGGGAAAGAAAACAATTTTTTCCCCTACAAGTCAGGTTCAGTGCTTTTGCCTATTAAAGTAACCAAATATGTTTCTCTCTGAAATCAAAGCCAAAAGGCAGCATGCCAGACACAGTTAACAGATAAATCAATGTTCCTGAAGGGCGGGCTTTTTTGTTTGGGGGGGTTTCTGCCTGACAACAATCTTGTGGCGAGCAAACAGAACACCCACCACACATCTTGTCAATCTACTCACATGAAACAGGGAAGGAAATACAAATACTTTTGAAGATCTAGGCACTGTTTGGAAAAACTTCATGTTCTAACCTCCCTGTCAAAGGTCATGGTTCTCATAACCATGAAGTCTGCAGCTATTGTAAAGCCCACCTCATATAACATGTAATTGCAGCTAATTTATCACTAAGGTCATTGTATACTAGCTGGGAGTTTGTAAACAAGAATGAATCACAGGTTTCATTTTTGTGTCCCTTTCAAACTGGAAGACCTAACAGTTTCCTGCTCCAACATACAAAATAGTATTGCTTCTATAAACCTACTCAGGTCTCCTTGCCAGCAGTTTCCATTTAATTAAACTGACAGCAAAACAGGGCCTTTGCTAATGTGATCCAGACCAGTTTGCCTTCAATGTAAATTCTCAGGCATGAAATTACATCTGAAACAGACACAATAATCCCTCTATATCTTAGTCATGAGTTTAATCTATACTAAAATAACATTTTCTTTGTCCATACTCAAGTCTGTTTTAGAATTCAGTGATCTTTTCTTCTTTTCACAGTCGAAGTTCAGGGAATTATTCAACTTCCATTCACCTTACAGTCAATTCTGAATTTTCTTCTCGTCTGTAATTTACACATTCATTGTTGGTTTCTGGGTCATGGGTAGCAAAATGATCTCACATGTGAGAAACCAGACTCGGGACCTACTTCGAACTTTCACTTTCTGGAAATGAAATAGACTGGTAGCACTATAAAAGTAGTTCACAGCCGCTTAAAGCAGTCTGAGTTGCCTTAAGCTAACAGCCCCCCCTTTCACACAGATCCTTCGTCAACTGGCTGTAAAGCAGAAAACTGATGAGATTTATAGGTACCTTCGATAAAATGAAGGTGGGCTTGTTTGTTTGTTTAATGACCTGTAACATTTCACTCTCATCTAATTATTCTCATCAGTACTCAACTGATGCACTAATTCCTACAATACCCAGGAAGAACAGAATATGCAAAAGAATAGTTACTGCACAGTAACCACAGTGTTCATGATGAGCAACTCAATAAACTGCAGGGTGCATTTATACCAGATGCAAGTGAGACGGGAATTCCTGAGAGATGCCAAGCATTTTGTTCCTGGCCCATGGGCTGCCTCCTCCTGCACCAGCATGAGGACAAGCCTGGGGATGGCTAAACCTCTCTTGCAATTCAAGCCTGCAATATCAGAGGGTTTGAAAACAGGAAGGGATGGTATCCAGAAAGTAAAATCCGGAAAAGTCACAATTAGGAGGGAAATTAGTAATTTGAAAGGGTAAATAATCAATCTTTCTTACTAAAGCCAGAGTGTGCCACAGCAAGGTCTTCAGTGGGACTATCTCTGGCAGTTAAACAGTGACTGAAATAACGCTCTCCCAAACTCCCGACCTCACAGTCAAGTCTAGCAACAGTACTGGAGAAGCTGCTCTTTTTGCTGCTCTGTGGATTCCAGACACTGGAAGAGCACATCACCTGAGCTCTGCTGCACTGGGTGTCCAAGCTCAACGGGAATTACACAGCACTTAGCCAGCAATGCAGAATGATAAACCAGGACGCTAATTCTGAGACACTACGGCAGGAAAGCCTGAGCTTCAGAGTGCCTAGCAGTGACTGTTACCTCAACATTTTGATCCTGGAAAGGAAAAATCAAGTCTAATACGTGCAACTGCACTTCTGATTCCAGCTATGTAGGTAAAACAACTGAAAAGAAAAGCTTGAAGCCATTCTGGAGACAGACTCTGGCTGAAGTTTTAGCACCAAATGAAACTGAGGATCCACTTTGGTATAAATCTGGTCTCTGTGTTCAGGCTATCACATACAAGAGGGTTTCCTGCCTTTGGAATAAGCCATCACTGGCATGGACCTGGAGTCACTTCACCAGGTGAAAGGGAATGCTCCCCCTTGTGAGAGGGGGAGCCTTGTTTCCTATTTTGATTTGGGTAACCTGGCTAGTGAACTGACTGAGAAATGGACATGGTGAGAAATTCTTATGGATAGCCGGGGCAAAGATCTCAAGGAGGCACACACAAAACTGTCCCACACGCAATCCATACACACATGCTCTGAGGAAAAGGGAGCACAATGGAAACCGGAATCCCATTTTTTTTATGATTGCCATCCCATTCTGTCATGACTTGATGACCTTTAGTGATGAAGGCAAAGGGCCCTGCCAGCCCCACTGAGCTTACGGCACTCCTTGCACCACCTGCGACAAGGGCTTGTTTCCTGAGAGCTTGTGCTGCAGCTGGAGGTGCTACAACCATAAGAAGCGTAAGTGACAAGACCACTGTAATAACTAGAGAAAACTGAACCACAGTGTGTTTTCCAAGTTTCTACCCACCCAAACAAACATTTGCAAAACTTTTGTTACTTGCCCAACTAAAAATACCTGCTGCTCAAGAAATGTTACATGACTTTAAGTACAAAATTTGCCACATGCCCAGCAAGGTATAAACAATGCTTTCAGTATGTTTTTACAGCCTGGACAATCCAGTTTCCAAGCACTGTTGGCACAATCCTCCTCTTCATATAAGAGCTTTAATTGCATTCTTCTCCTAAAAAGTAGAAAATTCAGTGCTCCTTTAAGAAAACCAGCCGTACACTAAGCATTCTGACATTCTTGGGAAAAAAAAGAAGAAAAAATTTAATTCTGCAGCAGAAGACAATGGTCAGACATTAGCATGATCAGAAATCGTTACAAGTCCTTCTGGCAACTGCTTTTCTGCTTCCCTGTTCATTAAAGCCTCTGCTTTAGAACACTTAACAAGCATTCTCAGAATAAATGTACATAAATCTTTATTTACTGTTAGACTGACTTGATCTACAAGGTGATGAGGGAAGAAGGGTCTGATAGAGGATAGCAGCCTCTCTTCATCTCTGGTTGTTCAGAACCAGCTCTCTGTGGGTCCCTAAGCCACCAGAAACGGCAAGGAGGTACTGCTTTGTGCAAACACCGTACACAGCTGGCCAGGGATGAGGGAATGACTTTTCATGTTAACTTAGATGGATTTGCTCATATATCCGACCAGTCATAGTCTCTCAAATAGGCAGAGAAACTACCAATAGTTTCTGCTGCAGAGGGTGAAAAATGCTCCTATTCCATTTGTGCAAATATGCTGGGCTCACGTTATCAAACACATGAATTCCTGTCCACACTCTCTCCGTCTCCCCTGCGCACCCTGCCATCAAAACAGCAGGGACAAAATTGGCCTCATTTCCTGTGTATTTCATACAGACCTAAACATTCTTAAGTATGTTGTCAGGGAATATATTTTAAGGCTGCTATGCTCACATCTGATCTCCTACTCTATGCTTTTAAGATATTAAATAGGCTTTACCCAGTAAATCAAATGTTTTGTGCCTTAGAATCACATGGTGTCTGAAATCACCAAAGGCTAAATCCTGCACCATCCGCATTCACTATATGCAAGTCAGAGGGCCCAGGTCTGAAAAACAAAGTAAAACACGAGCACCAACCTTCCCTGCACAGAAGGCTAACAAAAATACTAGTGACAAGGTAGAGAAGCTGTCCTTACTGCTCTCTCCAGCCATCCTCACCCCTGCTCCTATCTAGCTTTGTACCACCTCTTTCTCACTCTATCATGGGAAGATCAAAGCTGGAAGTCAGGGTGGAATACAGCCTTGGCACTGATGTTCTCAGTGTCCCAGGCTAGTCTGAAACCCACAGAAATGACCCCCCAAAACTCAAGTGGGATGATTATCCTAGAGGCTCTTTCCTGTTGAGGGCTCTAATAGCTGGGTAGGACAAACAAAACAACTCACTCTCAAAGTTTTTCACGAAGGCAGACGGGGCCTGATTTCCCTGCCTCTCACACTGCTGCAGGGTGTTTCTGAACACCACAGCAGCAAGCCTAAGCCCGAGCTGCAGCATGGAAGACTTACTACAAGAAAGAGAAATGCTCTCCCTACCTGAGCTGGAAGGCTCCTCCACAGGAGGAGCAGCACAGGCAGCTGAGGGGGCTGAGCACCTCTCAAGGGACAAGCCCCCTGCCCTCATTCAAACTGACCAGTCCACCGAAATACCAGGAACCTCCCACACACCAAACTACAGCATCTAATCTTTGATGTTTTACAACAGCACAAAGACAACATATAAAACACATTCAAGAAACATTGTGGGAAATGTGCCAGCATTCTAAGGAACGTTCTCCTTTGGACATGAAGCCTTTTTTAGCCAAACCACTATAATTTTGTTTTAGTGACTCATACGAATGGATTCTGGATTAGCGTTTAAAAATGGGATATTTTCTCTTCTGCTCCTAGGTTCACCTCAAGACATGTGAATGAAAAAATAGCAGTAAGAATATTAGGCTGGACTTACATTCACCAACAGACACTAAACAGGGATCTACTAAATTTGTAGAGCTTAGCTGAAGTTACAAATATATAATTCTGAAAATGCAATTCCTCCTAAAGTCAGACGGGGCAAGAATCATAAAATTATAAAAAGATACTTTGTCCCTAAAGATTGTAAGAAGCTAATCATTAGCCTTCTGTTTACAGTGGTTACCTTTTTATTACATTATTCTGGTATTTTTCCTTCGCAGGGACCTGGATCTAGTCCTTATTTCTACCATACGGTAACAAAAAAAAGACCTGCTCTCTCTAGGCAAAGTGTTTTTAAAGACAAAGACACTTGCCAGATTAAAAACATACAGACAAATAAAGTGTACATAAATTTCTATTTGACTACTGTTGGGCATCTGGAAAGGCACACATTTTCTTTGGAAAATTTTTCTTCCAGTTTTTCATACAAATGACAGTAAAATATGTACCCAGCAGCAAATGGAGAGAACTAAATTTAAAATGCACTTTCAGACCACTCACATTTTTTCTTTTTAACTTCTCTTTTCCAAGGAGAGAGGGGAGGAGGGAGCTTGTACCAATGTTTTGAAGTACTGTAAGTTCTTTTGCCTTTTAACAGAAATATGTAAACAAGGTGTATGACTGTAGGGTAATGTTCTAGTCACAAAGCATTCAAGAGCCAGAGTGAAGCTATTTAAAGAATGGAGTATTCAATTCCTGAGGCCAGATGCTAGTATAAATATGAAACTATGTTCACACTGCAGATTAAATTATTTTTAGTTTCTGCGTTTGAACTGCCAAAATTATTTGGGTTGGTTTATTTATTTTTTTTTTTTTACTGTACCACAGAACTTACAGGGCCACATTTTTATGTATCTGAACAGAGAATTAAAAACACAAGCGTAAAAGGACTTTTTAATCTATTTTCTCTGTGCAACAAAACTGCAAGTGTATAGTGACAAACACTGTCACAAGTAAGGGTCATTCAGGCAGTAGGAAAACTAAAAATAAAGATGGAGCTGAAGCATTTGAGATTCTTGAAATAGATTTTTATAGTAACTTATCATTTAATTTCCATCCCACAAAGCTTTTAATTTGGAAACAGTGTGAAAGCAAAGTGGAGACTGTGGTTTTACAATAAAGAAAGAGAAAAACATGCATTAAGATTGCATTATACCCTGTCTACTGGGTTTGCCACAAGAGCTCACACAGATATTGCGAAGAATACCAAGTTAAAGTCACTAGTAATTAACAAAAACAAATAATCAATAATCCCACGACCTTGCCATAGCAAGAACACGCACGAATTCAAGAGAGAAAGACAATGAAATAAACTGGCAGTGATCAAATCAAAGCGAGGCTCAGTGACTAACTGGGGGAGGACCTATCACTGTCACACACCAAAGCCTAAAAATCACCTACAAGGCTGCCAAGGACCCCCCTCTTGCTGATGACCACTTCACTGTTGTTAATTCTTTTGATCCTGTAATTATCGTCTCTTTGTTTCATCAGCTGACAAGGATGGAAGGTCCATGATATATCTCAAGGATGTGATTCATCTTCTGATTTTGGGTCTACCAAGACCCAAAAAGTAAAACAGGAACCACGTGGAAGGACATAAATGAAGCCACAGGCCCTTCCCACTGTGAATACCACAAATGTTCTCCTGGCAGGCCTGGATGTATAGCCAGGAGAGGGATAAGCAGAAAGACTGCAGCTCGGTCAGTCAAGAGACCTCGTGCAACACTAAGGAATGTGGAATTACTGAGCAGACTTGCTCTGCACCCCACTGAACGTGCATATTTTGCCAATGACTTACGAGAAGGACGAGGCTGGTAACACGGCACAGCTGCCTGGGGGAGATGCTTGGAGGGGAAGGGGTCCTGCAGCACGGGGCTGCAACCCACCTAATATTGGGATGTGTGAATGACACTAAGTACCTGCGGACACTGTCACCACCCCAAGTCAGCGGGGCAGGGGACACCAGGCTTAATTACAAACAGGTGACGTGGGACATGCTGAAAGCTGAACATGCTCTCGAATATCACGTCAGGTTCAGCCCCAGTTCCTAATTAACTGTTCTTATCAGGCACGGATCTGGTATCACAACAATGAAGCCTCCTTTTGGAGGACAGGCTGACGATCCCAGCCTTCCCTGGATATTTACAACAGGCTTTTAAAACGCATTAGCCTGCACTTTAAAGAAACCTGGGACCACAACATCTGGGCTTTGGTTGTTTTGCTTCTCAGTAATAAAAAGTAGAAAAAATTATGCAGCTGTGGATAAAATGTTCAGGAAGACAGCAGCTACCTTGTCATCCTTTACCTATATTCCCTTCACTAGCCTCATTCACAGGAGCAGAACAGGACATGGGGGAACTTGGAGGAGGATGAGAGGAAACGTTTCCCACCTTTTTCTTAAATTAGATATTCATTATAGGATCCTTGAATTGTGTGGGGATCTGTTCCACTCATGACACACATGCATAACTCCCCTTGGCACAAATGGGAATGACGAACGTGTTGTGAGAGGAGAATTGCCCCCTAAAACTGCAGGAGTGTGAACAAGGTTGTAAATATATCTCAAGGTTCTGGTAACATTAGAAACCAGCCTAGCGAATTTCTCATGGTTTATTATGATATCACCAAATCCCCTCTATGTATTTATAGCCTTGTAATTCACAATTATTCTGGGTCCATAAATGTTTTTGGCATCTGAATGTAGAACTGATACTATTATTTCACCTATTATGGTACTGTCCGTGAATGCTAAATTTATTCCAGCACAGACTCCTGGAGTTCATTCATCAGATATTTTATGCTACTGTTCTTTTAATGATTCATTTATCCCCAGTAATATTTGTATTCTGAAGTGTGGCATCTCCAGCCGACAGCACAATGCTCTGCTGAATTATCTTTTTCTTTCACAGCATAACAAAGTAGAGCACAGTCAAATTGAAGATGGCCTTTAGTACACTGTCAGAACAATACTGCTTACCAAGCATATCCAGACACACTTCTCAAACCACACGTAATGCTCTGGCTGCCAACGTGCTCATAAAGTCATTAACCGGCATCTTAAAACGAGGGTGTGATACATATATTTAAATGTTTAGGAAAATCAAATGTGGGCTCTCCTAGAAGCTTATTTTGAATTTCAGCTTCTACATATATCAATTATGCAGCAGTGCACAGATGTAAAAATTCACCTTGATTTTTCACAAGCTGCTAAAATATACCCCTGCTAAAATCACACACATTATCTATCACTAACAAAAGCTTCTTTATGCCATTAACTATTTGCCCTTCACAATGTAACAGAGCAAGACAGACCCAAGCTGAAGGTTTACAGTGTTGAGGATTCATCTTTACAAGCAAATTATTATTAGCAGTAAAATTAAGGAGGAGTTTATTTTACATGGTACAGATTTTACTAAATGAAGTAAATAAAGGTTATGCCACAAGGTTCTCCAATACAAAACCTACCCAGTAAGTTACAATTCACACTGTTACAGTTTTTAAATACATGCTTTCTTTATCACCCACTCCCACAAACCACACTCCAATTTATACACACACTAGGTTTAACCCTTCCCTTCCCAAGCATTCTCATCTATCAGTGCTCTCATCACACAAGGATCACCAAGCCAGCAAAGACAAGCATGACCCCAACTAACCAAAAGGGATTAAGCAGCCAGAATATTGATACCGAGAGTCTTAAAACTCACTTAACAAAGCCAAAGCTGCCAGAACCAGAGTCTTCTCCTGTGTACCCACAGAGCCCCTCTTGGTGCTCACAAAGGTGATACGCAGTGCTGGAGGAGATCCCTGGGCTGACCCTGCTGGGAAGGCACATTTGCTACTGCCCACTCAGCTGCCGTAGCCAAGCCCGTTCCCACAATCTTGTCCAACGCCTTCCTTTTCTTTCTAGTGTTCCCACCTCCCACTTTCCCTTGCTTGCCCAAGCAAAGGTCTGCCTCGGCAAGCCGAGGGCCCTGCTGTTGCTGAGATCTCCATAAATGCTGACATGGCCATTCACTGACAGCTTTTGCTCCTGTGTGCCTCTGTCCTACCAAACGATTTTGCAGAAAGAAGAGAAAAGGATTAAAAAGCAACTTTCCACCTTCAATTTCAGATGCACAAAGCATGCCCTCTCTGACAACCTCCCATGACACAAGACAGGCCATCTGTAAGAAGATGAATATTGTATCTCAGAGAAAAAGTACTGGCCTTTCTGCAATAACACATTTAGAACCGGACTAGGATACTCAGGAAAACATCATGAGAGGCCAGACACGTCATACTGTGCCTACAAACAAATGGTCAGTTGCCTTTCTGGGCATGGGAGTAACAAAGAGCAACTCAAGAAGACTTGGAAGGGAGGTGGTGAATAAATTGGGTCTGGCTTGTCTCCTTCCCCCTACAAGGGAAATGACACCCAGATCTGGCCACGGTATCAACAGCACCCACAGAAGAGCCTGAGCATCTCAGCACGGCCGCACAGGCCACAAGCCAGCATGATTCACGGGCTGGTACGAAGACAGCTCCAACTTGATTAACGGAGCGCTCGGAGTCAAAGATGACTGCAGGACTCCAAGTCCTGGGCTCCAGCAGCTCAGAATTACAGCACAGGAAAGCAGCCAGGCAGGAAAAAGAGGATGTCCTTGCGGCCCACCCAACTATACCACAACATTACATGGGTGCTCGGTTTACAGATCTCGGTACTCAGCCAATTTTTGGCTGGCTGTGTGGAAAGGATACAATGCAGGAGAAAGGCATCAGTGATCTATGAGAGATCAACACATCTAACCAGCAACCATGGCACACAGAGGAGACCATCGATCACCTCCCTCCAGTGGTGCTGGGCAAGGGAAGCACAGCAACACAAAACAATAGATGTCCCAAACTGGGTCCCCCTGGGACCCAGAAACAGCATGGGCAGGAATGCAAGACAGAGGGAAGGCTGGGGAGGAAAAGAGCACCCTCTAAGTCAATAATTAAAAAAAAAAAAAAAAAAAAAAGGAAAAAGGAAAAAAAAAAACCCCAGACACTGAGATAAAGTCAGATTCAGAGCACAGCAGCACTGCACCAGGACACACACGTTTCCAGTTACTGGAACAAAAACCCATGGTCAGTAAGAATTAAATGCAAGATCCAACAGTGACTAGAAGGGAAAAAATCCTGGAGAGCAGACACATGTGGGTTATTACACAGCCTGGCAAGGTCAATCCTGGTGCTAAAAACAGACAAAAATAAAAAAAGCCGTCAAACATTTTTAAAGGGACACTGTCCCACACTGGCTGCTTTGACACTGTCTGTGAATGGTCCTTATTTTTTATCTACTTATTTTGTAATTATATAGGCTATCCTGTTCCAGCCAGAGGCTGCAACAAAACTCTTATTGATGGTGCAAACTGCTGCAACTTTGACTTTAAGAGAACACGGGGCAGTTCTCTAGCTTCACAGGCAGTAAAATTTAACTCTTCCTCCTCTCGTTTTGCAGCAGTGATTCCTTCTCTGATGTTTCTGAATAGACCAGAACTGCAATTGCAAATGGCTGTGCTCTACACCAACGGCAAAGTGCGCTGTCACACCAATACATAATTGAAAATGCTTGACACAGTGACAACTGCTATCAGCACAATTCTGATAATCATGTTAGCTTGTTCCTGCTGCAGGAATGGGGTGGGTCGTGAACAGCCACTGTGAGTTAGGGGCTACCAAGAGGGAAGTTACCTGGAATTTTGTTTACATTTCTTGGCATACCTTCCACATTTCGAAGAACAAAATACCCACATCCTCAATTTCCGGGGGTGATGCTCTCACCCTGTTTTATAAAAGCTGAAAGGTAGGTCAAAGCTTGGTAAGAAATCCACATCTCTTTGATAAGGCATGCTTGAAGTTTGAGGTGTGTGGTGTTAAAATTCCTTTCAAGAGTCACAAATAGATGAGGCTCAACACTATCCAGTGGTGAGTGAAAGGCTTCCGTAGCCAGTGCTGCATATTGAAATGTTTTTGTCACCCTCATACGCTTCCTTTGTAATGAAGTAGGCTCTCCCCAGGGAAAGGAAGAAATTAACAGCACTCAAATACTCCCAGCACTGCTCAGGCAAACAGGTGGCCTCAAGGACAGACAACCTCGGAAGTACCCCACCAACCTCCTTCCAGGGAGGAGGAGGAAGGTGAAGAGGAGAGCAGCAGTGGCTGAAGAGAGAGGGGCAACTGAGGAGGGGGAGCCCCAAAATGCTACTGGAGATAGGGTCATCTCCAGGACTGAATTGCTGGAAGTACATTGGACTTAACAGCATCACCTTTCAGCACTTAAAAGGCAGCCAGCAATTGAAGCCAACAGCCAACAAGTATTTGTTAAACCAACTGGTTGACCGATAATAAATTAAGTATTTATCTCTGTCTGTCTGCTTAGCACCTCAGGTTATCTCTGATCCCAAACATGTTAACACCAAAGGTAAGCAGTAATTAAACCAAAAGCAGGTATGGAACCAAGTGAAGCCTTTCCGCTCCACAGCCTCTCTGAACAGTCTTCCCAACAGAGCTTCCTGCTCCACAGCCTGCTGGTGCTCTTGTCCTGCTGCAGTAGTGCTGGCATGTGCTACAAGCTGCACAAACACAGAAGAAAAAGCCAGGCCACAGTCTCTTTTTTCTCAAGGGAGCCGTCCTTCTCCATTCAGGCTCCACGGAGCACAGCAGACAAGTCATGTAATAGCCTCATCTATGGCAAAGAACTGTATCAATTGGGCTGGTTAAAATGAGTTAGAGAGGTCACTCTGACCCACAAGACAAAAAACAACATACGGTGCACAAGGGCAGAGAGGGGAAAATGGGATAATGGGACACTTACAGGAGCTTTATCAAGATCAGAATGGCATTCAGCTAGGGCAATGGGGACAGGAAGGCACAAGAAAAGGCAAAGAGTGCAGACAAACAGAGAAGAATGGGAGGGGAAGAGAGGCATGACTTAGGCACAAAGTATCCAAAGTGGCTGTCCTCTAAATAGCTAACAATTAGTTGGTCAGAAAATTATTGCATCAAGTTAAGCCAGGCGAGCCTGAACCGAGCAGCACGCGACAAACAATGAAAAAGGAGAGTCAGCGTCAGATCAGAAGTCACCACAAGTGTCTGAACGCGCTACAGCTGCAGATTATCAGTTCCGATAATGTCATACTTTGACTACATTATGACTTGATAACCTTCATCTGGAGAGCTCACGCCTGCTGCAAGGCCACTGGCAAGCGAAATCGGAAGGGCCATGCAACAGCCCAGTGCCCACGGGGGCCAGTAACTGTGGGGTTGGCACCTTCTGACAAGACAGCTCATCCCTGCTCTGCCCGTCCTTCCAAACTCACTGCAATCTGCTGTGGATCGGCTAATTTGTGTGGCAACACAAGATCCAGCATGGAGCCGCAATCTTCCAAGTGAAGATATACAAATTATGAGACTGGTAAAGACAAGAAAACGAGGGTGACCCAGCCCTGCAGCACCCAGCCCTGCCCAGCAAGCTCCACTGCAGAGTTCAAAGGAGCTACTTCAAGGGAAGTAGGAAACAACTGCTGGAAAACCACCTACTGACTAGAAAATAGTGACTGCTAGAATATACACCTCAGCTAGGAGCAGTAGTTGATTTCCCTGGGTTTCACAGGGAACAAAGATCCAGATTCTATACCCTCAAATGCATGACTGTGGGGAATGAAAGACAGGACAGGACTGACTGCTAAATTTTCTTTGGGTTTCCCCTTGCTGGACCTGAACAAACCAGAAGTAAGTGCAGCAAAACCCCTTCAGTTCACCAGAACGTGCTCATCCCATTACTAACACTGCCAGCGCAGGAACCTCAACTGCCCATTTTGGCATGATACTCACAGAGGATGGATAAAAAAGAGTGGCAGTGCCAGCTTGGGGACCAAACCCAGACCTCTGTCATGACAGAGCCAGAGGGTTGCAGACTGCCTGGCTGCAGCAGCAGCTCCCACCTCCCTGGCCCAGCACAGGCATAGGGGCCATTTGTTCCTTGGCTAAACCCAGGCAGCACCGCAGCTCAGCCTAACCCAAACCAGCAGAGCTGGTGAGCACTAAATTCAGTCATTTTTCCCTCAGTCGCTTCTCTCAATTTCAGCTCTGACTCCTCTATCTTTTATTTCTTTTTCTAAAGACACATTTAGAGATGAAACCATTCATAACTGCCTATCCACAGACAGTTTGTGGCAGCATAATTGACAATGAGTCTGCTGCAAAAATGAAAATGCTGTTTTAATAACCTTGGCCTAAAATACATTCTGTTGTATGCCTCAAAGGGTTTCAATAAAAAGTCAACCTGTAGAGACATATTTTCTTGGCTTAAACAACAATCCAAAGCATATAAATGTAGTCCAACTATAATGACATATTTATAGGCCAATAAAGCTTACACTGCAGCTTTCATACTTCACTTAAAGGAAGTCTGTAAGAAGCAATGTTATATAAAATAATTTGAATTTTTTTTCGAACTATAGCCCAAGGAATACAAATATGCAACTTTGCCATATTTAACCGATAGTGTTTACATTGCTTAGTTGCTAAACATTTTGTAAAATGAAATAATTCCTCATTTGGTGACTTCCCACTGGCTTACCAAATATGGGTATACAAGTCCATTTATTACAAAGAAAAATCCCCTAAATAATTCTAAAGACAAAAATAAATAACTAGCGGCCTCAGTAGTGAATGATTTTATCAGACCAATTCTTCTGGAAAAACAGGTTCTCATGTTCATTATGAATAATACATTCCTGAGCAACTCTATTTTTATATGCTGCATTGTTGTTATTCTTTATTTTTCCTCAACATTTGAAAGAAATATTCAGAAAGCTATAAATAGTCTTAAGACATAAACTGCAAGCATTCAATATTGACATATTTGTAGAAAGGGACAGAATGTATAACATAAATATCTCAACAGGCAGAAAGAAATAATTCTTAAAAATCATTTTTCAGGCTGAAATCTTGAAGCTCACACAAAAAAATGCTATTGCGAGATCTTTTATTTAATACAGTCCTAAGGAAAAGTTCTGCATAATTCACTAGTCATAAAAACAACAGCATTTTACAGAAAAAAAAACCTCCAACAGCTTCTGCAGAAAAGAAAGGCAAAGAGAAGAGAGAAAAAAAAGAAGAAAAAAAAAGAAAAGAGGGAGAAGAGAACAAAAGAGAAGAAAGAGAGAACAAAAAAGGAGACAGAACTACTTTGTTTGAATTAGGGTCAACTCCCAATTATAGGTGCACGGTTTCTACAGGTCGTGGATTAACCAGGTGTTGCCTTAGTTTTGGCTAAGCAAGTGCCACTGAACACATGGCACAAGGTGTACACTGCTCACACGAGGCCTCACTTTGCCTGGTTGTTGTTTGAAGCTGCCCCGCTCCCAGGAGCAACGTGTTTAATTAAGTATGTTTGCACAGTGACATTTCTCTGGTTCTGTATCAGCCATGTTTTCATTTCATCCGGGTTATTCCACTCCTCACCACTCCTGGATACTGTGTGCAAACTGATTTTGTTTCTTCTGTAAAGCTTTTTTGGGCTCTTCGGTAGGGATATAATTTCCTATTACCTTCTACAGCTTGATTCAAAAACATCTAGCAGGAAAAGCTGCAGAATCTACTCACTTTTATGGGATTTTTCTGTAATGGAAACATGCCGTTTCATAGGAAAAAAGGGGTCCAGGAGATCACATTGTTTATCCAGGCCTTTTCAACACCCGGTTCAGCAACTTCCTCATCTACAGCCAGGGTTAAACACAAGCATCACCAGAGGGACCTTTGCGTGACAGTGCACTGTGCTCCTTTTACAGTATACAACCCTATTTCAAGAGGAAAAACTACCCCATCCCATTGTGCTGGAGACTTGCTGCAGAGGTTACTGCTAATAAATCTTTTGATCACTGCAGCCGAGCGCTGCTCTGCTGGCGAGACGCTGAGTATTGGAAAAGGTCTGTGGGCACACGTCCTAACAGGCCGTAAAGCTGCCATTTGCCAGTAGAGAAGAGACAACACCAGCAGCTCAAACGCCTCGGACACCACACGTCATGCTCCTGCCTTTGCCTCCAGCTAGGGACATGACAACTCCCAGAGCAATGTCAACCCTGACCAGCCACTCAGAATGAGAGAGGTAAATCATCTTCGTCTCGTGGGTGCTAAACGCCGTAGTTCAGACAAACACCAGAGCTCATGGGTAGCCTACAGGACACCAGCTAGGGCTGCTTCGCCAGCTTTGAAGATCACCACTTTTCTGAGTTTTTGTCAGATCCAGGAAGCAAAAGAGGATTAAATCCTTGGCTCTTTCAAATGTTAAAAAAATCATCTCAGTACTAGATTTAGGAAATTTCTTTGATTCCCTTAATAGGCTGCATCAATTGTCTATACCAACGTATCTAGTCAGCGATAGAGGTCTTTGTGAACCTTTGGTTTCACTCCTGTCAACCAGTCATTATGAAGATAAAGGCAGTCAAAATCAAACATTAGCCAAAATTCCCTTTTCTACTGAAAAAAACCCCAACCCAGCAATAAAGCCAGAGCCACCAATTGAAAATGAGCAACATCAGAATGTGGGGTCATCAAAATTATACCATATAGCTTGCATTCCATGAGCGTTTTCAGTATAACCCCTACTTTGAAAGGCTTAACATGCAACTACAAGCTTTAGGCTTAAATATAATTTTCTTTGGCTCCTAGAGTAGATAATAGCAATTTCGTAACTTACCACAAGGGTTTTTTTGTTTGTTGAAAACAAAAACAAGAAAACATTAGCACACAAAAGTTCTGTCTGAAAAACATTAAGATTCTTCTGACACAACAAACAAATGCAAATAAATGTAGTGCGTAAAGAAGATACCAAGGCAATAGCAGAGAAAATTACTGCATGTAATTATGAACTAGAAGAAACCACAGAGAAAAGCAAAGGAAGAGAGAAAGAATTGCATGGATTACTTTTTCCCTGGACATGCAATGAAAAATAAGATCAACTTCCAACTGTACTTTAATCTTCCAACCTACGTATCTAATGGTAAAACATGAGATTGACAAAATCACCATTTAATAAGATCAGGAAAATGAGATGCAGAAGATAAATTTTCCAAGACAGATCTTCAGCTACATGTAAGTTGGCTTCAATGCCAACCCAGTCATGACACTATAAAACTGAACTTAGCCTTGCACTCCTGTTTACGTAGATACAAAAGCATGTCCTCAAACGCATCAGGCTTAGCTTTTAATTTCTTACCTTTTCACACATTATGGCCTAAACTCGGTACTCTTCAAACTCGGAACATTTATTAAAAACTTGGCAGAAGAGAGAATGTCCCTGGTGTGCACTTCAAAGTGCCATCTGTGACAGCTGTTACACATCCAAGGTCCTACACCACAAACAGGCCCGTTAACCAACAGGAGACCCATCTCCCTTGGACCTGGGAACCCACCACAGGTTTTAGAGGTGTGAGTGCCTGTGCACCAAAGCAGCCCCACAGCTGCAAGCCTGTCTGCAACCATCCAAAGTAGCAGAGCTACCAACTCCCTTTCTGAAAACAAACAGGGAAAGAAAGCTCAAGTCTACGTGTGGAGACAACAGCGGGGTGCTCGCAGAGCCTACAGCAACATAAAGCTGACAAGGAAACACCATGGAAGGGACACGTCCCTACTGAACGAGACACAGAGCTAACTACAGAGTCAGGGCAAGCACCAGGAGCATCTCTGAGCCTCTGGAAGATGGGACATGAGAAGTGAAAGGCCTTTGCTCATCCCTGCCTGTCACAGGAAGCCTACGGAAGGCATGTCAGCCTCCCCTCCCCACAGCGCACAGCTCTGACCCGACCCCCCAGCCTGCAGACCTCCAGACAGAGCCTGTGACAATTATCTGTACGCGCATCTTCAGGGTTTGAGCAGTGCTCGGGGCCACGTAGACAGGTATCACAGTGTTACCCCACGCCAGTCTGCAAGGAGCTTGAGATGAGCTCACTACCACCACCCATCCCACACAGGCATCTCATCGTCACACCTCTGCCCCAGGCTCAGACAAAGCCTGGGAATCTGCAATGGCATGGCAGGATTAGGCTCATCTGTCTTCAAAAGACACTCACCCGCAGGCCCCTTCCCACAAGAGAAAGTGAGGGATACTCACCAAGGTCAGCCTTTTCCTTCAGGATATCTTTGAAGTTCAAGCCACTGTTCAGTGTGGATTGTCTGTATCTTGTCAAGGCCTCTTTCTGCCCATTCTTCCCCACATCCATGGGCTGGACCGGCTCAGCCCGGAAACCACACTTCCACTTGGAGAAATCGGACTGTGCCCATTTTGCCAAGTCCTCAAGCTTCACAGTAACTTTTTCTGAAACAGCAATAACTTCATCCTGCAAGCAGTGATCAGATGAGAATACAACATGTCACTCTGGGCTCCCTGATGACTGAGAAAACAGTAATATCATCCTGCACTGACTCCTGGAAAAGCCTATCTTGCTGCAGGCTGAGTAATTTTTCTGTATCACAGAATAGCTAGCGCTTAATTTATTCCTCTTGCCACCTAAGTGGAAATATTAGTTGTTTACTTGAAGCAAATATAGACGATCTAAAGACAATTTCTAGGACCAGGGCAATAATCCTAAAAGGCATTTGAAATGCAGGTTGCCAAATCACATTCTGTATAACCCAAAGCCTTGAGGGAAAGTTTGTTTTTTAGGTGCAATTAGCTGCAAATGTAAAAATTCATGGCTGGATGACTAATGGTTATAGCTAGTCCTGAAATAAATGGACTAAGTAAATCTCAGATTCTTGGAACTCTGACTCACCAGAAAATTCCTATGTTTATGGTACATTTTCCCTTGGCTTATACACAAATATTGAATTTAACTTTTGTCCTTAAAATTAAATAAAACTGTGATGTAATCCCAAAAGAAATACTACATAAATGTTATGTGCTTCCCACCAAAAGAAACTTGCACATTCTCATGTTTCTTAAAACCTTTTTCAAGATCAGAACTGTAATTTTTTTTCCCCTTCTAAAACATACATTCTAAGAAAAGCACTTAAACTTAGCTTAGCCTCCAGAACATATACTCAAATTAAACAGTCCTAATTGCTGGATTTTAACCTTCCAGGAAACAATCAACTCCTCTCAGTCATGATGAATAAGCAGAATGTTTTACAGCTGACTCCAGTGAGCAAGGGATCAAGAAAGCCTCAAAAAATAAACAAACAAACATACATATCCAGCAAGATACACTCCAGATTTTTTGGTTAAAACAGCAGAAATAATTTATGTTGTAACGAGAGCTGCCTGTACACCACACCTTGCTCACCACACATTTCTAACACTAAATAAGGTTACGGGTTCTTGAAATAAATAAACCAGAATCCAATTTTTCTCTCAAATAAACACAAGTATTTGCAAAGGGGAGAGAAATTCTTTGAGTTATTAAACAAAGGGAAAAGCACAATTGATTCTCTCTGTGTGTTTTTTTTTGTCCACTGAACACATTCCTCAGGAAATAAAATACTGCTCAATGGAAAAAAAAAAAAAAAAGCTTTATTGTGACAAGTTGCACACAATACAAAACCTGAAGTAATTCTAGTGAAAAAACAGATCTGATATTCCACTCTTCCTTATATAATACAAAACTGTTTTATAAGCAGGCACCTTCATTACATTTAGTGCAATAACAGATATTTGGTCAGAAGTGAACAGCATGCTTATATGCTAAGAAAGCTTGTAATAGAATATTTTCCTCTATTGCTGCACAGCATAAGAGCCTCCACCAACCAACAAACAATAACAGTGATGCTTTAAATCTCTGTTTATGACAAACGTCAATACTTTGTAAACAAGCACTGGGTACCACAATTTCAATGGATGGTTTCACCCAATTTCATTACACCATCCACTTGAAATAAAAAAGCTGCAGTTGCTATGCATTTTATAGCTATTACACGGTGATTATTAAATGTCAGGATGGAAAAAAATAATACATATATATATAAATATCAGCCTGCCTGCAGACAGTCTCAGCAATTTCTGGATGAAGTTCTCTTTTAGGATGTTGAATACCATCACCAGCTACTACACAATTGCTAATATTCCATTCCAGAGAAATATATTAAGCAGCAGTTAAAAAAAAACCAAGCAACAAAAACCTTACTTGGAGATCAGACATGCTTCTGGTTAAAATATTATTTTCCAAATAGCTCTCATGATCAAATGATTATGATTTCAATTACTAGTTTCTTCATATCCTTTCCAAGAACTGGTATGACTAATTTTGGCTGGCATACAAAGTAAGCTGAGCAGACAATTTATTAACCAAAAGAAAAGTACAATCACTGTTACATCATCAATGAATAAACTTGTTTTTGAGAATACAACCTTCACACACACGCACATGATGTGTACATAGGAGGAAAAAAAAGGAATTAAAAAAAAAAAACACCAAAAAAAAAGCCCTACTGTACCAAGGGTGAAGCGATACTGGCGCGCTCTGCCCAGCCTGCCACGGAGGGGGAACTGCAGAGGCAGGAGCAGGGGGACCTTTTGGGGAGCTGGGGAAAGCACACCTCAGCCATGAGTTTTCTGTGCAGCAGTACATCCAGCCATGAAAACGTGGGGTGTTCAGCATCCCCACACCGATGTGACGGGCCAGGGAAAGACACTGCGAAAACACCACTCTGTGCCCCCCTGCCCAGCCCTCTGCAAAATGGCACCAAAGACTCCAAATATAGGCAGAGAGTGCAAAGGGGTGCCCAGTATGGCAACAGGGAGCAGCCCGGCACAAACACGAAATACAGAAGGAGTCCAGGCTGTCCCTGAGCTGTGACAAGGGCTCTGGGCTGAGCACCCCCCCTCAGCTGATGGCCCCTTGTCAGGGCCACCCGGTCACCTCTTCACCAGCTTTGTCCCGAAGGACGGCTGGTCACCCCTGCAGCAGCCACGTCCCTAAGGGTGCCAGGCTGGCCCCCAAATCCCTGTCCCTAAGGGTGCCAGGCTGGCCCCCAAATCCCTGTCCTCCCCTTGTACTGCCAGGGATCACCACAGCGGCACCAGGGAAACGCGGCCTAGTCCGCTTTTAGGGGAGAAATGGAAAAATTACCTGAACCGTTTCGGGGCCTGCCTTGGGTGGCTCTGCCCGTCACAGAGCAGGACTGGACAGACCTGCTTCCTCCCTCACCGCTCATTTTTGACCCAATTCACACAGAATTGTCCACATCCTTCCCAGCTTCTCAAATACTCCTCAAATACTGCAGATCAGACTGCGGTCCTCCTCTGAGTGCCACTGCCAATGCAGATCTCGCCAGTGTGGGACTGCATCTCCAGGGACATTTCCACCCAGGTGCCTCATCGCACAAACACTGTCACCCAGCAAGGCATGGCAGGTGTCTCCAGTCCCTGCTTTCTGAGGAGCCCGAGCCACAGGCAGCTCCAGAGGGGATGTCTTCCCCACATCTTGGCAGTGTGCTGACACAAGAGGTCACCTGCCCCTCTGCCATGCCACCCAAACAGAGGTCACCCAACTATCTCACCAGCTCTGGAATTTCAATGTGCTTGCCAAGCTTTCACACATCCTTAAGCAACCTTTCCAAGTGCTCAGCCCTAAACTACTGTGGGGTTTGGGGGGTTTTTTTGAGCAGCAGGCGACAAAAGGGTCCTTCTCCTTTTTGGTTATGGCCTGTGTCACAACAAAAGCTGCTCTGGGACCTGCAGGGCTCTGCCAGCCAGAGGAGCCCCTGCACTCGTTTGGTATCAACCACTATCTACTGCCACAGCCCTTCTAGAGAAACCCCCTTCAACGAGACGACAAAGGAATACAGATGTTGAAACAATAAAAACCAGGTACACAGTGACACATGACTAAGAAACCTTTAGAAGATTAAAGAAATCTGCTGTATAACCTTCATGTCATTCATAATTATATCTCTCTGTAAACATGAAAAACCACCCACGTCGCAAACAGTGCATATATATCTCTATCTACACAAAAATCAACTAATCATGTATTAGCTATGCTCTGAAGTGATATGTTTATGAGGTCTCCATTGCACGGTTAAGTCTTTAATTACCATTTTTTCCTGCTACAGCAAGAAGAGAAAACAACCAGCACAGATTTCAGCTCTGCTCAGGAATGAGATTTATCTCAGGTGGACACTGAGCAACCAATGGTCCCAGCCACAATGTTGTCTAAATTTCAAAATAAGCACTGACTATAGAAAGAGGCACTTTTTTCCCTGCTTCTATAAAAACGGTTATCCAGTCAGCCTATAATTTTAGCATGTCTTACAAGACTTCTAAGCAAAGTACAATTCTTTCACCTATCAAGCAGAAAACGGGGAGATGGTTAAGAAAGATGGTGACACAAACTCTTCTCATCCCTCCCTCTTGTTTTTTTAAGAGCATACTGGATTTGCATTTCTAGAGAAGTCATCCAGGGAGAAAGGGACAGCATCTTCTCGAGAGCCGTTATGCTTAAATATTATGTCACTGTTGTCTAAGCAACCATCACAGCCTCGTGAAAGCACAGAATGCTATATTGCCTGACTCAGCAGATGGCTGAAATACTTACATTCAGGGAAAGAGGTCAGGTAGTTATAATAGTTTAAAGCAGATAATTATTTTTTAGAAGAAATATTAACTCTTACATGGCAGGGAGTCACAGGGCAGCACAGGGAGGTCGTACATCTTGACTGCACACCCGCATACGGTACGTCACAACTCCTTACTCATTGCCAATAACTAGGAAAGATTTATATTTTAGAGACACTGAGGCAGCCTTAAAAGAATTACAGCAACTGAGATATCTCAAAATTTTGACGTGCTGAGACTGTTTTCACTCCAGTGCTTCTAGAGGTCATTTAAGGAATTCTGGAGGGCACGAGCGAGTCAAACACCTGCTTGGCTGTCTCCTAACATCAAATACGTGGCCTAGAGAGAAACAGGAGACGTACTGTAAAAACTCTTGCTGATAATTACAGGAGACACTGCATGTCATTTATCTGATCAGTAAGATTTGCATTAGAAAACATCTTCAAGCCTTTTCCGTGAAATCTTTAGCACAGTAGATAGCTGGGGATGCATATTTTACAACCCAGTACATTGCTGATGAAAACACATTCATCCACAGGAGCAAAAAATACAGTGTGACTCTTACGGACGGCATTCACCGGGGATAGCAGAACTGTGTATTTCATTTGGGCATAAAGGCCTCTCTTATTCTGGGCTGGTTTCACGTCCCACGTGTATTTTAGGGTTTTTGCAACTCAGGTGAGAAGGACCTTCCCGCACCATGTGTAACAAGGCAGTTCTCAACTCAGGAATCCTGCTCCCTGCTCTAGACCCCTGTGAGGAGCAGGAGTCAGGTTGCAGACATGCAGAAGGGAAGGAGAGGGCTTGTTGCCAATAAGCACCTTTCCTGTAGGAATGCATTTAACCTGGATGTTTGAGGGAAGTACCATCAGCTTTATTCGGCAGCACATCAAAACAAAAGGTCCTGATCACAGTCTTTAGTCCAGAGCTCTTCTCTGCCATACAGATGCTACCAGGGTTCTGGGACAGCAGCGGAAACCAGGTCATCTCAATTCAGCCCTAACCCACTCACCAGAAGTCACTCAGGAACCTGAACCTAGGTCTCCAGAAGCATCTCCTACAAGCAGCACTTCCTTCAGGGACCATATCCAGCTCTAAAGAGGCAGAGGGCATTTGTACAGGACTGATTTGCTCTCAGAGACTTCCTGTGAAGTAAAGAGGTCCTCTTTTCCTGCTGCCGGCAGTGGGCTAGGAATATACACGGCAGTTTTTAAGACTGTAGGATCACAAACTGGCTGAAGAACTGTGGCTGTGTCGTGCAAAAGGCCTGGCTCTGGGATGTGGCCTGTTCAGCCTCCCTACAAGGTACACGAAGGACTCTCCCGCCATACACTCCCCTGCTCTTCCAGCAGAACCCCTGCAAGCATGCTGCAGACCTGGGGGCCGGGGCACAGCTCTGCCAAGTGCGAACCGCTCCTCCTGTTCCACAGGCGGGATCACTGAATGACAGGGAAGCCTCTCGAGAGGCTCCAGAGCTTGGCAGGGGCAGCTTTCTTTCCCCCTGACCCTGCCCAGAGTGCCTCATTTGGTGCCATCTCCTCATGCATCCCCTAGCCCAGGGCAGACAGAGGTGTCCCAAAGGATTTGTGGAGCACAACCGACCACTGAGGTCTGGACCTGCTCCCTGGAGGTGCCTACACACAGGCACCTACAGAGACCACTGCTCTCCACCCCGTGAACGTATGGAAAGAGCCTTGAGAAGGGAAACACACACAGATCAGGAATTTACCTGGCACACCAGAGAATTTTAAAGAGGCCAAGGCAGAACCTTTCATCTGTTAATCCTTTCCTAATTACTTTAAAGGGCTATAATGAACTTGTTAAATTCAGGTGACAGGTATTTCCCCAGCCTAAGCACAGCTGCACAGAGCTGTCTGAAACTCACACTGATGTGTTCATCCCTTCTGCCAAGGTCCAAAACCAAGAGAAAAGACCAAGTTAAAGGACACAGCTGAAACATGTAAAGTTCTATGGTTTTTGCTTTCCCTTGTATTAGCAAGCAGCATTTTCCACGTGATTCAGTAATTCCAAAGCGAGATACACAAAATGACCTGGGGCAGAACAGCACCATGTCTCTACAGGATGCTTTTTGGGGTACTGGTACATCTGGGCCAGAAGTAGAGTGGAGATGCACAGAGGGGCGGTTGTGAGCAGTTAGACATGACATTTCTACTGTGAGCCTCCTCCTTTGTGACCAGGGTGTTTTTTTCTCCCTCCTCCCACTCATAACCAGAGGTTCAAACTGAATTTATATCTGTCATTGCAGATAGAAGTTCTGACCAAAGAGAAAATAGGCTTCAGTCAAAATGTTTTCCCGTCAGATAACTCACAGATCTCAAAGAGCTGTTTTAGTTTAGGCAAGTTGACAAGCAATTCATTCCTAATTTTGCCTACTACAGTTACAGTACGAAAAGCTTTCCTCACAGATTACATAATTATATTTTTCTTAACAAGGAGTACATGGCATTAGCAGGTTTAAATTATGCAAGCTTATTCTTTTGTCTTTTGTTATATTGTGTTCTATTGTGCTGGTAAAACAATATGTGCTTTAATTAGCAAATATCTGTAAATAATTTACTTGCTTTTCATACAGGAGAACAATGGAGCCAATTTTCACATACATCCACTGAGCATGTCTAGGGGCTTTCTTGCCAGAACCTTCCATTGTTCAGTATCTGTATCAATGTGCCCATCATTAGCAGCTAACGTTCAACAACCCAGTAAGACATTAAAGTTTTGGCCCCCAGGAGTAGCCCCAAGCCCCCCAAACCCGAGGCTACGCTTTGCAAAGAAAGATTAAAATATCCAGAAAATGAAAACAAACTCTTTTATTATCTATAACCCTGGCACCTTCGCATAGAAACATGGACGCCTGCCAAGCATTAAGGTCATGGGATTAATGCCATAAAATGCCGATGTTCATCTGACCTTCTGACTGCATTTTAGCTACAAATAAAAAGCTCAACTTGATACGACACTATGAATCATGCGAGCGTCTAGGCTGCGCAGGGTTAACGCTGGGTGTGAACCCACACTGCACACGCACAAACACACACACGCACACAAAGAAAAAAAGCTCTTAAATCAAGAGTGGATGACTGTTCAGAGACTTAAGGCATTGTTATTTTGAATGCGAATGAAAGGGCCAGAACAAGCATTGCAAGAATATTTCAATTATGTATTTCCCAGAACTACATCTCTGAGCAACTAATGCAAATATTGCTCCCATAGCAGTAGAACTTCTTCCCGAATAAAAGCATACGAGAGCTTGAATCAGAACATACTTTCTATATCATTCGCATACTGTTTGAATATTATTAAAAATGCAAAATCTATGTATGCGTTACTCTCCTGAGCAATACAGTAATTATGATTAAGGGACAAGCAGCACAAAAAGAGCCAATTTATCTTACTTGCGCTTAGGAATACTATTGTGTAACTAAGCAACTAAAGACAAAATATAGTCTAATTAATTCACTCCTATGCTTATTTAAAAGACACAATTAGAACATTTTTATTTTCCAGCCTGCACAGTATCTCAACATGCTTGAGGGTGTACCATGTGAGGCCTATTATTCTCCAAAGACAAGAGTTTAATGTTTAGTGCCACTGATCAGACTGGGAACAGCAACTCTGGAAAGCAGTGGGTGTATTTTACAGTCTGAATGCACAGCGAAGGGGAGGGAAAGAGCAAAGGAAATAAAACAGAAAGTTGTTGGGTTTTTTTTTTTTTTAAAAAAAAAAGGAATCTGCGTTAAATGACCAGATATTCCAGATTGCTGGCTAATGGCTAGCAACATGTGGCTTCTCTGAGTAACATCACTGCCCTCTCCTTCCTTTGCCAGCATATGCTACTGGTGGCAAGAGAGATAAAAATACACAGAGTGGATATGCAATTACCAAACCCACGATATTTTATGACAAATGCCATTTCTCTAACACTGCTATTACAGTGTGCCTGATTTCCAAAGCTGAATTAATTTGAGCAAGTGTACATTGGAGATTGATGCTATTAGCATGATTTTTAAAGCACCCTTTAATAATCATAATCTGCATGTTTGAAATGTGTTGCCATTACCACTGTTGACAGATACGAGCATAAGGCACACACCGTGGAGACTAAAACGGGGCTGTTCTCATTTCAAATAAGAGTGTACAGATTCCTACGTCCGTAAAAAAAAAAAGAAAAAAATCTATTACTGTGCAAAGGCAGCAGCACATTTTTCTAGGGGGGTGGAAATAAAGCACTGTTGGTACAAGACACCACGCCTGGGCCAGTCTATGCTACCTTTCTGCTCTGGGGTAGGACCCTCACACGTGGAGAGCCCCTATAAAATGAACCAGGCTTTCGAGGGATGTTGTCAGCGTCTGTCCTGAAATGAAGAGAGAACAAACACGCTGCCTCCCTTAACTTTCTGGAAGAATCTCTTCTGCAATTATAAATGACACACATTTACGGAGTGACTTCTTTTTTTTCCTTTCCCCCAATTAGTCTGAAAATGCTAAATACTTCTAGGGAAATAATTACAGGAAACTAGCTCTCTCCTCTCCTCTGCATGAGCAACGCTTACTCATGTAAATTACTTGCATGAGTAAGGATTATTTGCAAGGCGAAAAGCATTGCATCAGATCCCCGGTTTGGGAGAAGAGATGAAATCAACATGAGTTCGTAGTAAACTTTGCTGCTGATGAATGAACCAAAGGCAGATCCCCACTGACAGTCCGGCCTCAATGGAAGCAGCGTTCACCACGACGCAGGGCAATGCAGGGAATGTCACACAATGCAAAATGAATTAGTAGCTTGTTTAGGGTTTTTTAGGAACTGTATGCATCACATCAAACACCATTCCTGGATTTAATGAGTACCAACTTTGAAATATATTTTTAAGCCTAGTCTAATTAATGCCAACACCTTTAAAAACATGAAAACACATGGCACTAACAAGCATTTTGCTCTACAACTGCTTCTGCAAAGGTCAGTCATTCCACAATCCCGCATCACCCCTCGGAGCAGAGAGCAGTAAATGAGCTGGAGGAGGGTTTGGCCAAGACCCTGTGGGCTGGAGGGTGAGCCCACCTTGTGCCCCCTGAATGCCACAGGAGCAGGGTGCTGCACGAGGGGACTGGGAAGGCACTTTCTGATGGCACACCAGAGTGAATGAGAAAATCAAGGCAAGGTGGCGACTTCCTCCAGCAAAGGACTCTGTTCTGGCAGTGGCCCTGCAGGGATGGAGGAGAATCACTTTTTCCCTACTGGAGGAAAGAGAGGGCTGCTCCCGCTCTCTGGCCAGTGTTGCACCTGCTGCAGTGTCTGGGCTTGATGGCGAGGTGGGAAGCAGCGTGCCCAGGCTGCCCTGTTCTAAAAGCAGCAACAAAGTTTTCAGTAAAGTAGCACAAAACTCCCCTAGTTCACCTAACAGAGGCCCCACAAGCACTGCTGCTCTTACAAAAATGTCTTCACTGCTCCTGTGCAGCAAGACCCCTGCTCTGAGCGTGATGCCAGAGCTGGTCCCAGCCTCTCCATGCATGTCTCCTTGGGATGCAACGAGCATCAGGGCCAGGAGCACCCATACCTGCTGCATGTGAGCAGCCCCATCCCACATTCACCATCCACTGAGACTCCCTGGGGAACAACCTCCGGCCAGCTCCTGGTACTGAAAGGGAGTTTCTGCGCTCTGCTGATGGGGGTGCTGAGCCTCAGGTGGAGGGAAGGGTACTGCAGTGGAAGCACACCTGGGCTTGAACCTTCCCTGGGTCCAGGCAGCGCACGGAAACATCCGGTTTTAGCAGCAGTCAGAGTTTATATTTAAATCTGGATGATGAATTCAGCTAGCTATAAAAAGACTTATATTTACACTTATTGCTGATTAGCTCAAACATTTGGCAATCAGATAAAATACGCCATCAGAAATTTCTGAGTAACAGAAGCATTACAGCCCTCCTTGCTTCTCCTCCCTCCTCACAGCCACTAGCTGAATATTGTCATAGTGTCAATGCTGCTATTACGGAAAACAGGCAGCCAGCTGCTTCTATTAATCACGCCGCGAGCGCAGGTAGCTGCTGGAGACTGTGCCTAAATCTCCGGTGGGCTCGATCGCAAGCCTGCCATTCAGCCACTCGCTCCCCTCACCAACAATTTCAGTGACAGCGAGCGCCCCTGTCACCCTTTGCCTCGGACACCGCAGATTTGCAATACATGCTCAAGCACTGGCTCACTCCACTCCCGCTCCCCGAACACAAGACAAGGTGTTTCACCCCATCAACAGTCCCACACCCCAAATAAGGTCCACCCCGATGGCTATAAGGTGCACCTGACTCGAGAGCCACATCTCCTCCCGCAGAAGGAGTCCTGTCCAGAGTTAGGAAGCCCTGTGACCCCAGAGGCAGCCCCGCTGCCCCTCTGGGAACCGATATGGATGTCATTTACCAAAGTGACCAGGATCTCGGGGTGCTCAGGGCTTTGCTGCCCCTGCGCCCCAGCGAGAGCGGTTACCCCCACCCAGCCAGCACCCAGCCTTTTGTCTCTCTGCTGCCTGCACGTCCCCAAGCGCCGTTCTGATTGTTCCGAACTATTAAAAATCGATCATAAAAAAATCATTCCTATGTCTATAAACAAGTTAATGGAGTAAGTGAAAACAAAGTACATTTCTTAATGGGAGTGTTATGTTGCCCTCTCTAGGCCCTGGCTCTCAGTGCCGGTTTCTGTAGGCTCCCTGCCAGAGAAGTATCACTCAGAGCTGTTGCTGTTGCTGCTGCTGCTGCTGCTACTCTGCTAATGAATGACTAACTTAGGCCAGAGGGGAAATGACATCACCGGGGTGTAAAACACAACTGCATTAGGAAACTTTTTACCTGCTTTACATTTGTCATAATTATTCTACACAATACGGCCGGCATTTGCATAATTTCAAGGCGTGCCATTATCTTAATTGAAAATTGTTTTCATATGGTTGAATAATGCAGAATGACATCAGTTAAAGCCCCAATGAAATGCACAAGCATAATCACACGGCTAATTACTAGCGGTGTTTGCATGTAAAAATAAATAAAATTGTGCATATTATTAGAAAGGTACATGCAGCTGAGAACTCTCGTACCGGAGCAGTGTTTTACTCGTAATGCTAGGATTAATTTTCTCTGATGTTCCTACCACAGTAACATGAGCTGATCATTAAGGCGTATTAAAATGATTTGTGTCCCTTTCCCCACCCCCCTCCCTTCCAAATATCTTTCATTTTACACACACACGAGACGCGCAGAGGCACGGTTTTAAATAGTCACCACGGGCAATTTCAGAGCATCCATTGCTCACTGTCATCTCCCTGATTCTTAGGAAAAGGCTCCCTTATCTCAGCGGCACGCACAGAAAATTAAAGTGAAGAGGTGGCAGCGAGAGAAGGTGTCTCTGAAACGCGTTTCGGCTGCGTGTGTGCGGGTACACGGCTACGCCGGCACCTACAGCCACGCGTGCCTCCAAAAACAGCCCCTGCGGACAGCCCCCCCTTGGACCCACCCCCCACCATCTCCAAGTTC
>VZTD01003347.1:145902-184706 GCA_013397725.1 Rhagologus leucostigma | reverse complement strand
ATATATATATATATGAATATATAAAAAAAAATATGATATAGACTTTAATACTAAGTATTTAGGGAACCAGTGCTAATTTTAAGACTAGCAAAAATCTCATTTAAATGAAAACTTTAGTAGGCTGACTTGTAGAAAATAAGAAGATCTAGTCAGCCATTTGGAGAGAACAGCTACCTATAATTGTTTGCTTGCATCAGACTGTATAAAGTTGATTATTTGATAGAGCAGTGATTGCTTGAACCAGTTGATGTATAGAAGCTAAATCCCAGATGAAATTTGGGTTAAAAAAAACTTTAGTTAGCTCCCCAAAAGTGAAAAAGTTAAGTATGAACCCACTGCTAAACTGTATTTATTTTCATTCTCTACTTCTGAATGCTGTCAGAGAATGCTTTCAGGGTGAAAAACAAATCCTCTTGAGTAATCTGCTTTTTTTTCTTTTAGTCGTGAATACTTAGTGGCACTTGAGCTGCCCACAAGCGCAGGTTTGTTTCGGGTTTGGATATTGGGTTTCACGCAGAGGTGGGGGCGGGCAGGGGAACGTGGTGAAGGGGGTTTTAGAGAGCATCAAATACTTCATTTTACAGCCCTAAAATCAGAGGGAACAGGACAAAGGCTGGACCACTTTCAGTTCTAACACAGCACCTTGTTTTATATGAAATTGGAGTAATGGAAAAAGAGATTTTTACTAAGTGGGAGTACTTTTTAAAGAGAAAAACCCAATAAATTGCCCTTTTCTAAATTGAAAGGTAGTTCTTCAGAATATCTGATAAATAACAGTGCAAACTTGTGGCTGGAGTATCAACACCATTAATGATATTTGGAGTGAAACCTGTGAAACCCAGAGCTGAGGAATGCCCCGTGGTCACTGTAACACTGGCTGGGATACAATGCAGTATTTATTGGGACTCTACTCTAAGCTTTGGAGGAAAGTCTGCAACTTCCAGTTTTACGATGAACAGGAACAGAGTGTTGTATCATTAAAAAAGGGGTTTCAACTACTGAGAGTTGGAGTTTTGTTAAGATAAATGTTGTTTAAAAAGCTTTATACCTGTTTACAGTTTTGGGAAAAAAAAAAGTAGACTTCATTTTTCTTACATTCAGTGAAAGCTGGCCTAGACTATTTGTAAATAGGATCAAGAAAAAATGCATAAACTCGCACATTAAAGATGCAGCAGGCTGACCTAACTGCAGCAAATGCATATTTACTTACTATTTTCAAAAGTGAAGCTGAAGATTGTTAGAAATTCAAATTTTTTAATTGACATTTGTTGAAATATCGGAGTTAACTGAGCCAAAGTGATTATGCATTCTTCATAAATTAGTTAGCACTTTGTAACATTATATGCAGTTTACATGTATAAGTTGTAGCTTATAAACATTTTGTGCCATTAAAGCTCTCACAAAACTGGTTGTCTGAAATTACTTCATGCCGCGCCTTTCTTTTGTCTTCTTTTTTACAGGACTGCTTTTTAAGATGTTTTATGGAACTATTTTGTTCTGGGTGACACGGACATTGAAGCTGCTGTTTATAGACTGGAATAATTTTTTTGAAAGATTGCTTGGGTTTGTTTTTGTTTTGGTTTTGTTTTTCGTGACCTGGGATCATCCGCTTCATTTCCTGAAGCGCTTAATAAAAATATTCCCCCTGGTTGGCCTTATGTACCTTCTCCAGCACCGTGTCCAGGAAAATTCTGAAAGCAAAATAATGTGGTGGCATATGAAATGTAAAGTAGAATTGCTGAGATTTTGTATAATTGGTCAACTCTATTGTATTCCTTGTATTTCTCTTCTGTTTCCTAATTCTGTTTAATTTGCAGATTAAAGAGTAAGGGACAAACCCTAATTGTTAATCTGCCTCCATGTTCTTGGTTCAAGAGCACAGGTTATTTCTGTTTATCATGAGGAGACTTGTTCAGTCTAGGTGGGAATGGCACCATTCTGATTACTGGTACCACCCATTCTAGTTATTCTTTTCTGTATTTTTAATCTGTAAATCCAGAACTTTGTGTAAATGGGATTTTTTTTTCCAGAGGAATAAGAGAAAATTATAAATCCTACTGTCAGAAAGTGTCTGCCTCTGAGACTCAGTGAAACTTGGGCTTGAACTTTTGAATTGCTTCAAAACCTTTTTAGTTGTAATGCAAGAATAAATACAAGATCATGTTGCATAAGGCAGCACTTTCTTTGCACTGGGATTATTCTGGTGTAAATCACATTTTGATGGAGTTGAGGACTGTCTTCAAGTTTCTTTTAATTCTTGTCCAAGAATTTCAGATTCTGAGAAAGTTCCCTTCGACCTTGACTCAAGGGAGTCTCCAGGTGCTCTGTAGTTGAGTTCACTGATGGAATGTTGAGTCCTCCTGACCCTGGTTTCAGGCTTCACTGTACACGTATGAAAAGCTTAGAATTTGAATTGTTTAATAGAAAAGTTCGCACATTTGTGTGTATGCATACCTGTAAAAATTCCGTCTGAAAGTGAAGCCGTGATTCCCTGCGAGTGTTGGTAGGATCTTTGCCTTGTGCTTGGCAATTTATGAAGACTCATTTGTGTTTTGGGCCTTGAAAACCAAAATAAACCACCAGGATTCCTGAACTATGCCCTGTAGTTCAACCAGCACTTTCAAAACAAAACAAAAATCTTGAGCTACTCCTGAAAAACCTCATGCTGGATACAGCATCCCCATGAAAAAGAGAAAGCTAAATTAATTTCCACTTCATTCGGTCCGTCTTTGTGCCCTGCCCTGGGTGAGCTGGGTTGCTCAGCCAGGCCATGCTCCCAGCACGGGCAGTGCTGACATTAGGGGGAGAGCAAGGGGTGCTTTTCCAGGAAGGAAAGTAAACATGACTTAACTCTCTGAGCTGCTGCCAGAGAATTGAGAGTATGGAAACAGGCATTTTTCTATTTTAAACTGTTTCCTAACACTTTCTGATAAGACTGGGAAGTTTGCTTAGAGATTTTTTTTCAGTGGTGCAGTTTGTGTAACTTGCTGTTTGTTGTCTGAGGACAAATCAGTGAATTTTGAGGCCTGAAAATGCCTTATTCTGGTGTTTATAAAAAAAGACAGTCCTACAGCTGTTGAAGTTTTTGCAGTGTATTAAGGTGTATAATTTAGGTCACAAAAGGACACATCCTTGTAGAGCTGTCAGTGTGTGGACTTGTGCTGGACCTACACCTTGGGCTGCTCCAGCCTTTAACTTCCACCTTATTTTAGAGTTTAAATTTCAGCCCCTGGATCCTGGAATGCCTTTCTATGGTAGATCAAGGAGCCTCTGACTCTCAGGTGCATTTTCCCGTGTCTTCTAAGTGTTTTAATGAAAATCTCTGTTTTAAGACCAATCTTCTCACAACCTTTTACTTCTGGCTTGTAACCTGCATCTAAATACAGGCTGGGAGACTGTCATTTATCAATAGAAAAAACTTCATGCGCAAAATTTTGAGTGAAACATACTCCTTGCTCCTCTTTTCCGTATAAAAAATAGTAATTCCCCATTTACTTCAACAGTGCTACATGAGCTTATGACCAAACAAGATGTAAACAGTGCATGGTGGAATTTCAGACAAAAACTGCACCCCTGGTTCTTCAGCTCATTCTGTGGGCAGGAGCAGGCAGGGTCCTTGTCTCTCAGATGCTAGGAGGAGCTTTGTGGGACCATCCTCATTTTGCAGCTGGAACAACAAAAATGCCTTCTCTGCACCTTGCTGCTGGTTGAAATCCTCTTCTGCTTTTGCATTATTCCCATTATTCACCAAGTTCATTGCTGGGATGCCTGAGTTCTCATCCTGCTTTGCTGCATTCCTGTGCTCTCCCAGGCTCTGGGAAGTGCCCCTTCATTTCCTCGTGTTTTCACACTGCTTCTCCATTCTGCTCAAACACCTTGAGCCTCTTTGAGTCCCCAGCTCTGTCATGGGGAGTTCTGGTGACTGAGACAAAATATTGCCCTGTTTTGTGTGTATTTCCTGGTTCCATGAGCCCTGCAGTTCCTTCAGGTTGGAGTGTGGGTGCTGGGAGAGCTCCAAGTCTTGCTCGCTGTTACTTAGTGGTTGATGTGTGTAACTGGAGCTGGCACGGCCCAGGACAGGGGTGTACAGGGGCCACTGCTTTACTTTCACCTCCAAGGAAGGATGATATAAAGGAAGTTTACAGTTTTGTCAGGAACTACAGTGTCAGGACAAGGACTAATGGGTCCAAAATGAAAGCGGGGAACTTCATGTGAGATATACAGAGGAAATTCTTCCCTGTGAGGGTGGGGAGGCCCTGGCACAGGCTGCCCAAAGAAGCTGTGGCTGCCCCATCCCTGTGAGTGTCCAAGGCCAGGCTGGACCGGGCTTGGAGCAACCTGGGAATAGTGGAAGGTGTCCTGCCTATGGCAGGGGGTAGAATGGGATGGTCTTTAAGGTCCCTTCCCACCCAAACCATTCCAGGATTCTATGAAGTGGTCTGTCATGTTTATAGGTAAGAGGGTGGTGCACACTAAATGAGGATTCAGCTCCAAATTTGGAACCATTCTGGATTTTTCCGAGAATTCCTCCTGAAGGCCTGGAGGATGCTTTGTGACCAGTGTTTACTCCCAGTGTTGCTGGATAAGATACAGTTGCTCTCAGTTTCCTACTGAAATGGGAGGTCAGAGGAGCTGCAGACTGCCCTGCTGGGCTGAGCGGGGTCTGTCTGTGCTGCCCAGGCCTGGCAAGGACGGAGCGTTCCTGCTCTTTGCCTTGTCAAGCCAGCTCCAGTTGCAGGATTCTTTGTAAAAATACAGATACTTTTATAAATACTGATAAGATGGGAACAAAGTTCCTGTCAGAGTCAGTAAGAGATGGATACACAGAGGTGGATTTTTCAGCTTCATCTTTGCAAAGTCAGAATTAAAGCCTTGTAGTGTGTGAGGGCTGGCTAGAGCTGGAGCAGTGCTCAGATATTTTTTCGCAAAGAATGGGACAGAAAAATCTCTTAGTACTCACAAGAATTTTAGGTGCTGCGAGTTAGTTGGGTTTAAAAGCTGTGTGCCTGGAGTACAACAGTCTCCTTTAAGATTCTACCAGAGAGCCTGGCTGCTCTCCTCTCACATGAAAAAGCTGCACCACTACCGGGAGACACCCCAGACTTGCTCCCACAATGTGCCAATTGTCATTTCATTTCAGAGTGAGAAGCAACAGACAATTACAGCTGCTGCTTTAAGAGCACTGTCTGACAGGTAGAAGAGATCTCTGGGGTTCCTACAGATTGCTTTAATAGCTTCAGCTCACAAACAGCTTTATGTGCCCATCTCCTCCTAGACAGCAGCTGCAGTGAGGATCTCTGGTGTAAACAGGGTGCACTTGCAAGCACTGCAGTTTGCCCCAGTCTGCTGCTGGGCTTTGCTTCTGTGTGCTAAAAATTAGGTCTTGTCCAGTTAAATTCACAGGTAGCCAGGGAAAGGTAGAACACAGAATCGCAGAATCACTGAGGGTGGAAAAGCCCTCCAAGAGCATCAAGTCCAAGCTGTGCCCTATCCCTACCTTGTCACCAGCCCAGAGCACTGAGTGCCACGTCCAGTCCTTCCTTGGACACCTCCAGGGATGGGGACTCCACACCTCCCTGGGCAGCCCCTTCCAAGGCCTGACCACCCTTTCCAGGAGGAAATTCCTCCTGATGTCCACCCTGAGCCTCCCCTGGTGCAGCTCAAGGCTATTGAGCCCCAGCTTTAAATTCTCTGCCAGCTTTTCACAGCATTGCAGGCCTAGTTGGGGTCTCTGGCTGGAGCTGAATTGCTTTTACTGCATTTTGGATAGAAACCCAAAGCCTGTTGGCTGCATTGTCATAACAACGAGTTAAAATCATCGGTGACTAGGAGGAGGAAGCTTCTTCCTCCCACTGAAATCCCTGAACAAAAATACGACTCTCTAGCAGCAGCAGGAAGCTCTGATGTGAATCGCTGCCAGAAGTCTGATACTCAGACACCGGGTTTTTGCTGTGCAGAGTTGTTTTGCCTCGGCTGTGCTCTGTGTGTGTGTGTGTACGTGCACTCATGCTGGAGTGGGAAGGGGAGAGAGAGGAGGAGTGGCGAGATAAGCATCGACAATACAGGAGTGAGTCTTTCCCGCGTGGAACATTCTCCTATAGGCTCCTGTGCTAGGTGAGAGGGACGGCAGCGGGAGAGCCCTCCCCAATTGGCTGCTCCTGCGGTGGCACCATCCGTGATGTCACCCTGGCAGCCTCCACACCAGACTCTCTTTGGGGGCTTTTCTTTCCCGGCAGAACCGTCTGAGAGAGAAAAAGAGAGAAAAGAGTGATGCTGAAGGTGCTGCCTTCCATCCCCTTCTGTGAGAGCCGCTGATAAATGCCCAGTGCTCCTCCCAGCAGTGCAGTCGGAGCGAAGTTAATGTGAAATTAGTGGGGGAGAATTAGATTTCAGCGCTTGTGCACGAGAGTTATGGGTTTGTGAGGAGCAGGCAGAGAGCTGCCGGAAATCCTCACGCTGCTGAATGCATGAGGGAGGGAGATGCAGTGGCACGGGAAGGATTGAGTCAGTCGGGAGCATTTAGGAATAGATAATGGGATAAATGTAAGAAAAGAAGAAAAGGCAACAGAAAATATTTCCTCCCAGCCCGTGTCTCAGAACCCGCTGACTGGGATTTGTGATACTGAATGCTCCAAACATGGGAACATGTGTTTTTTGCCCCAAAGCACTTGCATGTTGTTGCTGCTGTACACACCTAGCTGAGCATCACATTTGCATAATTTGTGTAATTGGCACAGCCACTGCAAGCCAAAACCACACAGGCTGCACAGCTTCACCCTTTGCACCTTTTTCTTACCTGTTTATTTCACTCTCCACCCCTTCTGCTGAATTTGAGCTTCTCCAAGTGTTCGGGATTTTATTTTTTAATTGGGCTAGAAATAGGAATTGCAGATTTGTTTTCCAGGATGAGTACTTGAAGCAGCACGTGCCTTTATGCCACTGACTTAATACTGGCTGTAGGAAAGTCTTTGTGACTCAGTCCTCATCTGTAAAAGGGAAATATTAACATGCTGTAGAAAGGTGTTAATGACGTCAGTTAAAAGCAAAGGATTTCTATAATCCTTTCATGTAATGATCTCAAATACCAAGGATATTTTTTCCAAAAATATCAGCCAGTGTAGATAATTTGTGTCAGCCAATTGCGTGCTAATGTGTGCTCTCTGACCTGTTCTGGTGTGATTAGTTTTGAATTATATGCTATGTCTGTCTTAGTGTATAAAACCAGATTTAATAACCCATGAAACAATTACTGAATTTATATTCCTATAGAAGAATATTCCTATGAGACTCAAATTTGTGTGGAGCTCCATGATTTTTGATGGGCTGGTTTTCTGGGCCATATCTTAGGGAGATAATGAGGTGATGGTCTTTAGTCTTAAATTACTGAACTGGATGTGTCAGCATGCTGAGTCAGTGAGCGTATTTTTCATCTCTGGTTTTGATGAAATGTAGCTTGAGTATTTCACATTTATCTCTAGTACAACACTGTGTTTGTTCGGTGGGATCAGGCAACGGGAATCCTGCATGAACTGTGCCACAAGGGTCAGGATCTGAAAATCCATTGCCTTGTTTCTGCAGTGAGTTGATATTGTGGAGCCTCACTGGAGAGCAGTGGGTCTGTGGTATCAATTTATTGGTATGAACCAAACTGGGATTGTGCCAAATTCTGCTGCTCAGGAGAGCTGGAGGCTTGGACATCCCTGTGCACAGGGTGTGAGTGATTGCAAGCAGGATGAGTGATGCTGCCATGTTCTGATCCTTTCTCTCTCAGTGCACACACAGAGCCTGTTGTAAAATCTGTCCCCCAGCATTCTTATCAGCAAGGAAATGTACATTGTTCTCCAGGCACAATCCCATGGCCTTCCCAGGCCTCCCATGGACAGCGATGAAAACCTCGCTGGTAAGCCCCAAATGCTTTTATCACGTGCAGCAGGGCAGTGAGCCAGAAACCCAGTCATGATCTCTGGAGGTCAGGCAGAGCCATTAGAATATGGGTTGAACAGGATAATTTAAAGCCCCTGAAGGCTTTTCTCCAACACACCAGTAAATACCTTCGTGTTTTGACTTGAAGAAAAATGGGGCTTGATTAACATTCACATGCACTGGGCTGCTTTCTTCCTTAGAGCTTCCATTATATTCAACCAGCAGCTGCTTTTCCCTTTTCCTGAAGGGAGTTTCTATGGGTTTTCAGTCAAGCTGTTAAAATCTGCCTAAATATATTTGCTTTTCCCATCTCTGCCTGGATTTGCTGACAGCCTGGCACACTGGCTTTTGGATGAAGGAGTTGCCTCGTGCAGGAGAGCTGAACTTTCACGTGTGTTGGCTGCTCTCTGGAGGCTGTGACATCACTGTGCTGTCAGAGGGCTCCCTGTGACAATGTCCTCTAGCTGGGTCGCACACCAGGGTCCTCCAAGGGTCCTGAAGGAGCAGTGGATGCTTTCCAGCATCAGCATCTGTCAGAAAAGGACTGGTTTAAAGCATGAGGAAGAGAGGCTGAGGCTTCTGGACAGGCTGGGTTAGAGTCCCAGTAAGCCCAGTTTGTGCTACTCCTCACCCTTCACTGGGAGTTGCAATTCCAGCAGCATGAAGCAAAGGCTTCTTTCTGCAGGAGGTGTGTGTGAAATAGCAGCAGCAGGACTGATAAGGGACATGGCTCGGGTTCCCTGTGCACAGGCTGTCCTTTGTGGGACCTGAGGCTGCCCGGGCCAGCTCTCCAGACCTCAGTCAGAGCCTGCTGAAGAACACACCGAGCTCTCCTCCATCCCCAGTGACCTCTGGGGTTGCCATGGCCATGCACAGAGTTTTTGGCATGGAGCCCGGTGCAGGGCCAGGGTGAGCTCCCACTGTCCCGGTGCAGGCATTGGGCTGAGGGACAGAGCAGTCACAGGGAGGGACAGAGCCATGAAGACTGATCTGGTAGCTCTTGTTCCTCCTGTGTCTTGTTCGTGCCCTGCATTCCCAGCCCAGAGCAGCATTTGGTGGGTCTGGCACAGGGAGCTCTCAGTCCAGCTCTGCCTGCAGATAATCACAGAATCATGGAATATCCTGAGCTGGAAGGACCCACAGGGGTCATCGAGTCCAGTGCTGGCCCTGGACGTGCTCAGGATTGTGGCCTTGCAGGTGCCCAGCCCTGCAGTGCATCCCCAGCCAGCCCTAATCAAGGGATGGAGATTCCCTGCCCCAAGCACCCGTTTGCCTTTTGTTCCTGGAACCTCTACTCCCTAGCAGCTGCTCACAGGGATTTTCCCCCACCCCATGTGTGTTCTGAGAGATAATTAACCTTTCAGCAGCTTGATTAACCAGGAGCTGCTGCAGCCCTTCCTGATAAAGCAGAAACTTCCCTGGAAAATCACACGTTTGTCTCATCCCAGCTTGATTTTTAAAAAAATTTAATCAATGGACTCTAAGTCTTCATCATATGACCTTTGTGTGTGTTGATTCTGGGTAACATGAAGAAAAGACAATATTTGGCTTGTGACTAGTGTCAGTTTATCATTTTTAAAAGCTTTTTTTTAAAAAAGTCACCTATAACTTGGGTAAAACTGACACTGTATTTTTTCACAGCTGTGGAGGTATTTTACTGTTCATATTCGGAATGTTTCAAGGGAAGTCTGCAATTCTGGTGGTGTTTTTTTACTTTTCTTGAGATGGGGGATACTTTGAGATAAAAGAAATTTTCCGTTGTGTTTCACTTTGAGGATAAGAATGAGGAGATTTGGCTCAAGATGAAGGGGCATAAAATGAGTAAAATCTGTATCTCTTTGAATGGTCATTGGAGCAAAGAAGAAGGTGTGATACATATTTGTAGCATTAGGCTCAGACAGGGAAATAAGGAATAGGATTTGGCCTAAAGATGCTTCTGTAAAGCATTTAATCACAGCAGCCTGGACAGCCTTGTGTGTTACTTATTAGGTCCTGTTTTTTCTAGCTGTATTTGTCCTCTGTAAACACTGCAGGCTGGGATAACACAGACTTTTATAAGGCAGTTTATACATGAATTGAATATAAAGTTTGTCACAGCTGTCTGTGCCGAGCTTTAGTCTCTTGCAGAGTGCTGGTAGATGCATTCTGACCTGTGTTGCTGCTGCCTCCCTTTGATTTTCCCTGGCCAGGCAGCAATCACCCAAAGTGTTTGTATTGCCCAAGGAATCGCTGTTGTCTTCTCTAAGTGTGGCTGTATTTATCCTCTCACCTCTGCCACTCCAAGCTTTGTTCCAAGAGGGATGTGGAGTCCCCTGGATTTAACCAAAGAGCAGCTTTTCGTGCCTGTGTTTTCCCAGGTGCTTTTAAACAGCTCCAGCCTCAGCAGCGTCTCGTAGCTCCTCAGAGTCAATTAATGCCCTGAGCTTGCCATAGTCTGTTCTTTCTCTGGCTGACTGCTACAATAGCTCTGCTTCAGAAAGCTAATTTTCCAGGAATTTATAGGGAAAATTGCAGATATATTCTGATAGATTAGAATCTGTTATGCCCCTGGCTTTGCTGAGGAAGGTGAACTCTTTGAGGGGGCTGTAGCAGAGCAGTGCAGGCACTTGTGCTTCTCTGCTTTCTGTCTCAGCAGAGCAATCCAGGCCCTCCCCTGCACCTGAGGGTCTCTCAGGGCTTTAAAGCTCCTGCAGCTGAGCCCCCTCTTTAGTGGCTTCTTCCTCCCTCTTTCAGGGTTTCTGTCTGACAAATCATAGAATGTTTTGGGTTGGAAGAGACCTTAAAGCCCATCCAGTGCCATACCCTGCCATGGGCAGGGACACCATCCACTATCCCAGGTTGCTCCAAGCCCTGTCCGACCTGGCCTTGGGCACTACCAGGGATCCAGGGGCAGCCACAGCTTCTCTGGGCAACCTGTGCCAGGGCCTCCCCACCCTCACAGGGAAGAATTCCTTCCCAATATCCCATCTACCCCTTCCCTCTGGCAGTTTGAAGCCACTCCCCCTTCTCCTATCCCTCCATCCCTTATAAATTGTCTCTCTCCATCTTTCCTGTCAGCCCCTTCAGGTACTGGAAGGCCACAGTTAGGTCACCCTAAAGCTTCTGTTCTCCAGGCTGGACAATCCCAATTCTCCCAACCTTTCCTCACAGCAGAGCTGGTGCATCCCTCCAATACGAGGATGAGGAAATAAAAATACAAAAGCAAAACCTTCTTCCTTCCCTGGATCACACCTCTATTTCCTTGCCATGGAACATCTCTCAGTTCCCATGTGCAAGGAAATTGGATGCACACCCTGCAGGCACACCAAGGGTCTGGGCCTCTGTAAGACATCTCAAGTTGGGAATCTTGATTGCTAAGCATTTTTGAAATCCTTGCTGTAAACACTTCAGGGTTTTTCCTGTCAGGATGGGCATCTGGCCAGTGGGTTTCTATTGTGCCTCCTCCCTTAAACATCAGGATCTTCAGAAGAGCCCTTCCTGACAGTGATGGTGAGTGCTGGGCTGCTCCCAGCTGTTATTTCTAGGATCAGCTGCCTGGGTTTGCTGGTCCAGAAATCCCAAGGAAAACAAGCAGGCTGGCAGGAAGGTGCAGCCCTCCAGCGCTGCGGCCGGGCTGTCAGACCCGGTATTTCCAAACGTCAGGGGGATCCACCCAGTCTGGAATGTGGAGCTGTTTGCACTGGCTCGCTGCTCCCTGACCAGGCTTGTGTCTGGGGATGGGCTCCTCTTGAGTTTATCCGTGCTTAGGTGTTAATTCAGGGGTGATGGATTATTTTGTTCACAATCCAACAGAATTGTCAAGACCTGAAGGTTTCAGAGCCTCCCCATCTCCTGATGGGGCTGAGCTGACAGGACTGGTCCAGCTCAGAGCCTCTGCTCTGTGTCTGTGAGCGAGGGGAAGGAGGGCACTGCAGAATGACTCAGAGTCTGGATGAATTGTTCTGTCAGGGCATGACCCTGATGTATTCAGGTTTATCCAGGCATAGCTGAATGAAATGGAATGGTCTGGAGTTCTGTGATCATCTTTGCCTAAATTACAGTGAGGTTTCTTTCAGTGGAAGTCTCATATTTAAGTCCCTTCTATTCCTTTGCTTTATCCAAGGCTTACTCCCTTCCTTCCTCCCAAGTTTTAAGGTTGGAGGGACATGCAGGTGCTGTTTTATCTTTCCACAAAAAAAAAATAAATTCAAAAATAGAAGAAACTTGCATGTTTTCAGCATCCACAAAGATTCCAGGCAAAGCACATGTAGCTTCAGCTGTTCAATGTGGAGTTCAGTAGAGAACATCAACCCCCAAAGTGTTTTGGAAATATGTTGTGAGGAGTGTAGAAGCCTTGGCAAGATGATTTCAGAGGTTGCTTAGGATTTCTCCTTTTCTTTCCCCGCTAGAAGTGAAACATTTGTCACTAAGGTGGAAGAAATCCTTTTTTCCTCACAGATAGGCTCCTGCAGGAGCATTAGTTCTTTTTTTAGTTCTAAAATAAAGGAAGACATTTTTTTTCCTCAGCTGTGAGGAGTAAATAGCAAAGTGTGGCAGTTTGCAGTAGTTCCTCTTTTGGGATGACTTCCAAGGGTTTTACTGCTGTGCTGCCATGACAGAGGGACAGCCTAAGTTAAAGAGGGAACAATGAAGAAGGTTGGAAGCTTCAGTGGACTAAAATAGGAGGAGAGACTTAGCATAGATGTCAAGGCCAGCACAGCAGCAGGAGACAGTCTGAGGAAAGAGCCAAGTAGGAACAGCAGACACTCCTGGAGCTCTGTCAGCAATGGCAATTCCATGAATTGGAGCAAATGATGTTTTAGGGGATGCATTTGGAGCAGGCTCAGCCTGACCACGAGGACTGTCACCCCCATTGCAGTGGGTTTGTACTTCCCATGGAAAGTACAAACAGTTGCAATGAAAGTGTGAATATCAAGCTGGTGGTAGCACAGAGAGCTCATCAGGGCTCAGTTTTGGTGAAAATCTGTCCTCAGTCAAGATCTGTCCTCAGTCAGTGTAGATGAATGATGGTGGGGGGGGGCCTGGCACAAGGTGCCCAGAGAAGCTGTGGCTGCCCCTGGATCCTTGGAAGTGCCCAAGGCCAGGTTGGACAGGGCTTGGAGCAACCTGGGATAGTGGATGGTGTCCCTGCCCATGGCAGGGTGTGACACTGGATGATTTTAAGGTCCCTTCCCACCCAAACCAGTCTGTGATTCCGCGATAACTGTGTTCTCCAGCGTGGTCCTGGCTGGAGACCTGAGAGCAGCTTGGCAAGGGACAAGTGGCAGCAATGCCAAGTGTTTGTCCACACAGCACGGACAAAGCGTGGCCAGCAGCCACATTACCCCACCAGAGAGGCCCCTCACTGTGTCCAGGACATCATCAAAAAGGGAAGGTTTGTGATGCTGAGGAGGGTGGGGGAAGGACCCTGGCTGCTGTGATAAGTGCGTAAGAACGATCAAAAGCTGGGGCCTTTTGGGTAATTGATTAATTACTCTCATTTTATTAGGCAATGTATTAAGTAGGGTTCAGTGCACTAAAAACTCATTAACTGGGGCATTCAGGGACAAGCATAAGGAGCAAATGCAGTTTGATTTTCACAAGGGTTGCAAAACACCCTCACATCCACACAAAACCTCTTTGAAGTCCCAAGGCATCCCATCCTGCAACCTAGAGAGGCAGCACAGCTAAACTGCTCCACCTAGGCCTGGCTGCCCTGCAGAACGGCTGTCACGACCCTGCCTTGGGAATTATTGGGACTTTGACATCGTGATGCTTGTAAAGTTTGCTTTAAAGCTGCGGGAAGAGTTAGGAGGCCTCCCCACAACCCTGTGAAGGAGCAGGTGTTGGAGAGAGCCTGGAGGAGGCACCAGGATGGTCAGAGGGATGGAGCAGTTCTTTTGGGAAGAAAGGCTGGGAGAGTTGGGATTGTTCAGCCTGGAGAAGAGAAGCTTTGAGGTGACCTAATTGGGGCCCTCAAGTACTTGAAGGAACCTAAAAGAAAGATGGGGGGAGACTTTCCAAGGGCCTGGAGTGACAGGATAAGGGGGAATAGCTTCCCACTGCCAGAGGGAAGGATTAGACGGGATATTGGGAAGGAATTCTTCCCTGTGAGGGTGGTGAGGGGATGGGATGGAATTCCTAGAGAAGCTGTGGCTGCCCCTGGATCCCTGGAAGTGCCCAAGGCCGGGGACTTGGAGCAACCTGGGATAGTGGAAGGTGTCCCTGCAAGGGGTGGCACTGGATGATCTTGGTCCCTTCCAACCCAAACAAGTCTGTGATTCCATGATGCAAATGGACACAAGTCCATATCCCAGGCTTGGAATAAAGTGCTGCCAAACTGAATTTGGGCTAGATGTTCTGACAGGGTCTGGGCAGTGGGTAATGCCAGAGTCCAATAACTCCCTAAGAAAGCCACCCCAATCCCCATCCTCCCAACTCATCTTAGTGCCCAGCAGAGCACTGCCTGGTGCAGCACAGACCAAATGGGAACTGGATCTCAAATCCTCTTGGCAAATCTTTGTCTGGATTGTCAGGAACTGGGGTTGGCAGCCTGTTGTCAGCCTCGAATATTTTGTAGAGACTGGGACCACTCCTGATGGAACGGATGGACTGCAGGTTATTTAACGTGCAGGGTGGCTCAGTGGGCTCTTTCCCCATCAACATCCGTGCTCTGCAGTGGAGAACCATTGACTTAATGCAGTGCTGACAGGTAATTTTGCTATTCAGGGTGATGGATATGGCCCAGAAACAAGGGTAGAAAAGGGTATCTATTTATAGGCCTCTCATCAAGATATGTGAACTATAGAATGAAACATTTTCCCAGCAACAAAGCTGAGTGTGAGAACCGCTGACAGCTTGGAGCAGGGCCTGTGGTGGGGCATGGAGAGGCAGGAAAGATGGATACAGCAATTATGATGAAGGCAAAATCTGCTGACAAATTGGCTGGTTCCCTTTTTTCCTTTCAGTTAGAAGTGATGAATGGTTTAATTTATATTACTTCCTGCATTAAACAACAGCATGGCCAACTGCCTGGAGATCCATCTATGGATGGATTTTAATGTGTTTTCTTTTGAGAGGTTCCCAGTGAATTTTGCTTTTGGTTCTAGTCTGTTAGGTCCCTGCAATGTGGTGTTTGCAAGAAGGAAGGATTATAGTGCAATTAAAATTCCTTGTCCTTTTTCTTTCTCCTTTCTGGCACTCCTGTGTGAGGAGTGGATTGTTTCTGTCTGGAAGATCCAATTAAGATTCAACACTGAAAGACTTAGAGGTGGCCTTTGCAACTCAACATAGGTGGAGCAGGAGTGCTGCAGAATATCTCATTTATTTCACATTCTTAAATAGTTTTCACTTGATGTGACAATTAGAACTATCATAAACATAGATAGGAATAACTCTTTGGTTTACAGTGCTGAAAATGCTGCCTGTGCTTTCCAAAAATGGGTTTAACCAAATCTAACTTGCTCTCTATGCAGAAGAATGCAGTGACCTTTCTCAGTAAGTATTAACATTTTAGTGGGCTCTGATTCAATTCTCCCAGACAGTGCTGAAAATTTTAATCAGGTGTTATTTTTAACTGTGGCTACAGAAAATAGCTAATTTCTAGGAACAGGAGGATAGTGAACAGAAACTGTGAGCGGTGCTTTTGTTGGATTTGGCTTCGTTTTCTTCTTTGGGTTTACCCACTGACACATCCAAGTTTTTCTCCATGTACCTGCTTATCAAAAGCAGCCTCTGATGAATCTCTCTGTACAATTCTGGTCTGTGCTGTGTTGATGAGTGTTCAGCACCCTGAACCCGCCCTGGTGTGAGTCCCTGTGCCAAACACCCCCCACCCCTTGCCAGGGACCTGCTTGTAACCCTCAAATCTGACAATCCTGAAAATCCTGCTGTTCCGCCTCTGTAAAATGGGCACAAAGGGATTTCTTTCCTCCCTTGCCTTCTCTGGACTGTGGAGATTTGGGCTTTGGGGCAGGGGAAGTCAAGGGCTTTGGGCACAGGCAGCACCACTGATGCCCCAGTTTCAGTTCTGTCTCACCACCGATGGACAGCAGAGTTGTGTCAGCTCCAGCTCCTCGGGACACAGGCTGAGCCTAGAGTGCTCTGAAACCTACTTCGTGGCCAGACTGATATAGCAGTGCGTCCTCTGCCACAGGTTTTGTTGTTTCTCACTGGGATTTGTACAAGAATTCACAAATGATGCACACCTGAGGGTATTTCTCTCAGGTTTTTTATTTATTTAATTGATTCATTTAACTCCAGCTGTCTGAGAGAGGAAATCCCTCAGTAACACAGAAAACAGGACAAATCCAAGGCAAAGGCAGCTTTCGAGAGAGGCTTGGTGATGGGTAACCAAGGCAACAAGGCCCCTTTTGAAATCAGTGCTTGCTGCAGCCCCCCATTTTGTGTGCAGCATGGTCGGCATTAAAAATTAGGGAAGACAAGGTGAGATACCTGAGGCAGACAAAAGCATCAGGCAGGGGGTCGGTGGTGCTGTGTGGAAGCAGGACCAGGTGGGGATGGATGGTCACTGCTGGTGGAGGCATTGCCTCACAAGTGGTGAAAGAGGCTGGTTCTGCTAATCCAGAAATGAAAATAGAGATTGCAAGATTTTTGGCAAAAGTGGTCCCAGTCTGCTCTGTTTTTACACTAAGAATTTGTGCCAGAACTCAGACAGCCCAAAGCCTTCGCTGAATGGGGAAATTCCTCTGGGTCTAATTTTAACCACTTGATTTGACATGGGGATAAATGGGAGGGAGACATAGGGAGTGTTTTAAGCCACTTTTGTGCTCCCATCATCTGTTAGAAGCCCCGGGGGGTGCACAGGTATTGTGGCTGCTTTAATTTACATTCACACTGTGATGTTCTTTGGCTGATCATGTCTTTCTTTTCACTGAATCTTTTTTTCTTTTCACTTCAGCATCTCTCCTGGTCAATACTGAAGTTGTGATTTTAGGCTTTTAGGGAATGATCTATAGAGTAGGGGGAGGATCTTGTGTGGGTGTATCTGAACCAGACCTTAGCTCTGGGGTTTCTTACAGTTGCTGGGGGCTGTTCTCTGTTCCAGTCAGCCCTTCTGGACCAGCATTCCCCAGGGCTTCCCCATGTTTGTGTGGAGACAATCGGATCTGCTGAGAGATGGGCTCAGTTTTGCCCCAGCACGTATGGAAACTGTGACCCCTGGAGCTGAACCAACAACACCGAATTGATTTCACACGAGCCTCATCCAGGTGCTGCTGAAGTTGTGTCAAACCTAGGCACAGGGGCTGAGTCAGAGACTGAGTCCAGCTCTGCAGGAACCTCATGGCCAGGCTTGGAGCTGGTCCTGGACACCTGAGAATCCCTTGTCACGCCCTTGTCACACTGCTGGCCAGTGGGATCACAGCCCACCACCAGCACAGCTTTAACCTGCTGGAAGTGGACAAATCCACAGCTGAAAAACTGCCTGGAAAAAGGCATTAGGGGAGGGGTCTGTACCCGCAGATGGTTTTATTGACCAGTGCTTTTTGTCATATAAAGTGAGCCCAATCTTTTTATTGGGCAGCCAGGGGTGACTTTTGGCTGCCTCAGCACCCGGAGAGTGAGTGGGTGGATGGTTGTGCTTTGTCTTCAGCTGCGCCTCGTTTCAGTGTGGTTTAAGCTAAAATTCAGTGATCTACAGTGAGAATTCCATGGAGAGGAGGCGATGTTGGTGCAGTGGAGCTGATGGGAGTTCGCAGCCCTGCAGGGCGAGGACACAGAGCCCCGATGTCTGCAGGAGCTCTCTGCCCTCTGAAGAGCTGCATTCTGCTGCCATTGCTATAGTAACTTTCTGCCTCCTGATTTTGTTATGAATGGCAGTGGGAAAGCCTTCGTGCCGGCTCCAGCTGATGCCCTGCTGTTCCAAACATCCTCACGGCTCATTTTCCTTTTTAACCCCTGAGTGCACGGCGCTTTTTAGCCGGGGGTTCCTTTGTGAGCTTGTGCTTTCTTCGTCTCTGCACACTCCACAAAGAGCCGCATGTCCATGGCACACAAAGAGGGGGAATTTGGAAGCTTTGTACAGTTGGATCTTCGCAGGAGGCAATGCTGGTGGGCATTCTGGGGAGGTAGCAGCCTACGGTGGTGTTTTTGCAGGATGAGCTAGAGCCGGTGGGTTCAGCAGCTGCCAGTGCTCTGAAGGCTGACTTTGTGCTCCTTTATCACGGTCCAGGCGTCCCCTCTCCAGACACAGTGCAGCTCCTTTCCTTCTGCCAGCACTGCTCTCCCTCTGGGAGTTGCCACTGCCATGGAAAACATCCGAGAGCAGGGGTGGGTCTGTCCTGTAACCGGTGGGAGCAGAGGGTCCATGTTATTAGTGCCATTTAACAGACGTGTCCCACCGAATGGACGAGGCTTGGTCAGGTTAAAGGAGGAGAGACTCCTCAAGAAGTGGGGAAGAAGCTCAGGAATTTGCCATTGCTGTCACATTAATGATCTTTGTTTAGCACAGAACTCAAATAACCTTGAAAATGGTCCCTGCACACACACAGGGACTCCCAAAAGAACCGTGATGGGAGAGAAAGTCACAGGTGAGAGAGACTGAATCATCTCCAAGGAGAGGACAGGTTTCCAGTGACCACGTTCCTTGTGTTCTCATGAGGAATCAAACCCGGCTTCCTAACTTAATTATTCCTAGAGACAGTGGTGACTGTTTCCTCCCAGCACCCCGCAATTTATCCTCACTCAGAGCATCTTTTCTATCAGACCTGATCACTTATTCCCCCAGGTGCTGGTGAAACATTCTTCAATATTTGCCTTAACTTGGCTTCTGCTGCTGTTTGTTAAAGAGAGTGGGAATATATTTTAGGCTCAGGGAATGTGTCCTGCCTTGAGTGGGAAGAGAGAGATACACTGAAAATTATGTGCTTTAAAATCCTGCTTCTCCAAAGTGACTTGGACTTTCATGGATTTTCTGATGCTGATGATGTTTCAGGTAATTCTGTTGGTGCTGAGTTGCGTACATGTTCTTATTAGCAAACAACTGCTTGCCTTAACACTAATATTTCTTAAACATGATTTTTGAGATGCTGATTAATTAGTGCCTAATGCAGTAGACATCTTAAGTAATTTCATTTTGTTATTGTGTCTTTTTGTCTTTAATCCCCACGTCTAATTTTCTAACCACTAAAGAATTAATGAATTTTAAAAATCCAAGTATCAGTTTACTCAAGTTATCCAAATATTTATAAAATATTTATTCAAATTATCTTTGTAGGTAATTAAGTGATTCTTAAACTGCAGCTCTTTATTTTGAAGTCAGAACTTTCTCAGCGAACATTTCCTTTGATCCTACAAGAGTTCAACTCAACCTGCTTGGCCTCCAGAGGAGATATTCCCTATCATCAGATGAAAACCTGAAATTTTACATTTTGATTCACTCAGTTTTATTTAACAAATTGTTTAGTGTTGATCTCAGATCTTTAAAACAAAATCCCAGCACACCAGGGCAGGAAAGGCAGTTTTCCATAGAATGTAACAGAAATTCTGCACCTCCTGGTACTGCTCCCCTCCAAGAGTTAGTGACACCCTATGTTTTCATTCCAACAGCGTTTTTTGGGTGATTTTAAACAAATATTTCCATGTATAAAGCAAATATTGAAGGGAATGCAACTCGTATTCTTTTTGAAACACTGGTACCAAGTTTATGGGATGCTAAAGCAGCATCCTGGATGCTCCCATCCTTCCTGTGGCCCATTCCAAGTGCTCCAAGCTTGGGAGCAATGGGATCACGGGGATGTCTGGTTTGTCAGGAGTGCCTTCTGCAAGGCTATGGAGAGGAAAAGCAGAGTCCAGGCAGGAGTTAACTCTCTGGGTGATCTGTGAGGCACACAGATTTATGAAATAAAAGCTTGTAATGCAGTTTAATAAGATTAGATTTATTTAATAAGTGCAACATGAGGACACTGGTTCATGGCAGCAGCAACTGCAATGCCCCAGACTTACCGGGTTCTGCAGAGCAGCACAAAGAGATCTGGGGCTTCAGGGCTGTTACTTTGTTTAGTCCCTTTTCTTACTACTGATGCTATTCCTGCCTGGAAATAGGGGCTGGAAACTGTGAGGGCAGAGCAGTGGCAGAGGAGGATCCCCAAACAGGGCTGGCTGCACACAACAAGAGACTGGCCAAGTGTCTTGCTCTGTCTCAGGCTGTTGCTGTGGTTGGAGGTGAATTTGAATTTCCATGCCTCATTTCCCATGTGTGCAGTGAGGCCAATAATGCTGTCTTTGTCTGTGGGACTGTTTGAAATGTAATGAGATGAAATTTTCAGAAATGACAAATGATTTTTGGGGCCGTGTGCGAGTGCTGGGCTGAAGGCTCTTCAGAGAGGCCTGGGGTCTCCTGCCGAGCAGTGTGGCCTGCTTGGGTTTTCAGGCTGTGTCAGCAAAATGAAGAACCTGAGCAGTACAGAGACAGCCCAGGGCACGTCGCTGCTTGAGACTGAAGCTTGAAGCTTCTTCTTAGCTTTATATTAAAATTCAGTGACACCATGGGTCTTTCCAGTTAGCACTGGCTCTCCCAGACATCACACGTGGAGAGGAGAGAAACCTTTGTGAAAACAAGAGAGAAAAGGGAAGTTTTCCTTTCGTAGGGTTTAATGACTTGGTTTGATTTTTGCTTGGAAATTTTCAGCATGAAATTTTCAGCATGAAGTTTTTGTTTACCTGTTTGTCCTCCCGCTTCTTCTTTCTGCTATTGAACCAAATCCCAGTTCCCCAGGAGCACTGATCATCAAGAAAATCTTTGCTTGAGACCTTGGGAAAAGGCTGCTGCTTCTGTGTATGTTTATAGTACTATACAGCTCCTGACCTGCTGCAATAATAATGTGAAGCATATATGAAGCTTTAGTTCTTTCTGTTTCACTTGAAAGTGTTGCACTGCTTGGAAATCTGTTTTGTGTGGTTATTTCCCATTTTTTCCCGTTGGAAATGGTACCAACCTGGCACTATGGCCCAGCTTAGCCATAGTGTGCACTGGATTTCCAGTGTAGCAGTTATCTCTTCTCTGTTACTGTCTCGGGTTGGCATTTTTGTTGCAGAATAAAGCAGGACAATCTGTTTACCTCTATCAATGGACTTAAGACATTTTCCCTCTCCTTGAGTTCACCAGGTCAGTGACTGTGTGCATGTAAACATGACCAGCAGTGCATTCAGAGCTGTTTTTCAGAGCCTACCTGTGCAGGCTCTGGTGCCCTGTGTTTAAAATAGGCTCTAAAGCCATCCCCAAACACAAGGTGAAGCTGCTTAATGCAGCTTAAGGGTAAGATGCTTTTGTGCAATGAACTGGCAGAGATTCCAGCCAGTGAAGCTGATAAACAGAACCATCAGCAGAAGCAACACCTTCTGAACTCACCTGGGCATTTTCATCCAGCATCCCTTCCTCCCCTGGGGCCTGGATGGGCCCTCCCCCTCTTTTCTTTCAACTTGTGGAGCTCAGATATCCACAGTGAATCTCTGACAAGGGAGAGGGGAAGGATTTCTGTGCTGGTGGGATGTGCCTGTGTAAGTGTGATGAATATTCTCAGCTCTTATCCAAGTGTGGATTCTGTCACTGCCTCTGGGTGCTCAAAACTGGCTCCAGTGCCCAAGGAAGCCTTCCCTGAGCCCAGCATCCTGTACTGTTAGAGTCACCTGGCAGGTGATGTCCCAGGATATCATTATGTTATATTTAAGTATTTCCATTCCAGTAAAACGGGAGGCAGTTTCACTGAATGGGAAGTGCTGTAAGAATTGCCAGGGAAGAGCAGGGACAGGAGAGAGTAATTCTAGAGCAGCTGAAAGGGAAGGTGAAGCTGGGCTTCACCCTTGATGCAGTTGCAGTATGTTAATCTAAGTAGAAATTGTTTTTCATGAGCCTGGGCTCCTTCTCATGTTGAATTTACAGCTGATTTTTATTTTTAGTGCTGTTGTGCCCTGTCTCAGAGGAACCCAGGGAGCTGCAGCACTCAAAGTCAAGCGGGTGAATCGCTCACAGACCGAGCTCTGCTTTATGACCCTTGCTATTATTTTTGTCATCATTATTTATTAACCTAGCACTTGGAAGGTGTGTGAAGTCACATGGATCATAGCTCTGGCATGTCTGCAATGGGAAGATCTTATCTGGGGAGACGGGGAGCAGTCAGAAGATCCCAGTGACAGGACATAAACTGATATTCACTCATTTCTTTTTGCTTTTTGGCCAGCGCTCCCAGCCTTGGAAGGTCAGATTTTAAGCCATGTTCCAATAGTAAAGGTTGCCATTATCCATTTTGGGTCCTTTTGGGACAATGCTGACAAAATTTTAGATAATTTCTAGTCCCTAAATCGATGGTTATTTCCCACCCAGTCCCAGCTGCACACAGATGTCGGTGGTGGTGAGCCAGGAGCTGTCATATTCTGAGAGAGGGGTTCAGCGGAAATGTTAATATTTAATGCTGCCTTTTTGTGGTTAGACAGGTGAGTTCTCTTAATGGCACTGTCTGGAAGAAGCATATCTCAGTCATCAGCTGTAATTCAGCTGTGGTGGGGCTTCCAAACGTCACAGGACACTTATAGATCTCAAGGAAATCAACAATTTTGGAAATTCTGTCTTAAATACTGAACACTTCAGAGAGATTCCTGTTACTTCTGTCCATTATCATCCTGGGAATAGTTGAGAAAAATCATATTTTGTGTGAAAGGCTGGTGCCTTTCACACGCTGAATTAGTGAAGAGAGATTTTGATAGCAGTGAGGGTCTCCATTCCCTCTGGAAGTCACTGGAAATTGTGGGCCTCATTTCCATTTCGGCCTTTGGAAAATCCTCTGGTAATTGACTCAATATTTGTACTATTGGCTGTGGGCAGGGTATTTGCATGGACTAAAACCCACTGGGAAGAAAATTTGAGTGGCAGAAATTCGCCAGGGCTACTTTATGCTAGCTGAGGTCGCTGAGGACAAAACCATAAAAGAAAAGTGAGGCATAGGATAAACAGAAATAAAAAGGACCACGGAAAAAAATTATCTTTGTCTCAGCTTTTGAATTGACCTTATTCATTTATCAAAAGACTTTCTACTGGTCTTTAATGTTCCTGAAATAATGTGTCTTGTCTTTGAGTGCTCACCGCCAAGAAAAGCTGTCAGCCACTCCAGCAATTATCATATCCCAAAGGGAAGTTGGTTAATGATTTCTCTGTGGACAACTTGGTCTTTCAATTTTTGTGCTCTGTCAGAACAATTTCCAACCCAGTGAAACATTTTAGGGCTTGGTTGGATTCTTAATACTCAAGGAATATTCTGGAAATGGCACTTATTCAGTGCCACCTCTTGATCCTGAGTCTGTGCCTTAGAAAATTCAAATGCCAGGGTGGGATCCAGGGAGCAGCAATGGGTGAGGCAACACCCACAAAGAGGGAAGGTGGCTTTCCCAGCTTCTGGCCAGGCAGGGAAATTAAGATTATTGCAGTGGTACGTGCAACAAGTTGATGTTTTTAAGGGCTGCATAATTTTGTAAGCAGTGCTGGTTGCAGAGTTCAGCCCAAAACAGATCCTTGCTCTGAGCATCCCTAAAATGATGTTGATTTATATTCAAGCTTTGTTCAGCTTCTCTTTGAGAATCAGAGTGGTTTGGGTTGGAAGGGACCTTAAAGATCATCCCCTACAGGGATCCAGGCTGGAGCTCTCTAAGCCATCCCTTAAACTGGCAGAGTGGCTCGTGCCAGGCTTTCTTTGCTCATTTTCACTGGAGAATTGACTCGGTGGAGTTCTGCTTCTGCAAATACCCAAATTTCATTGCAATCCTGCCTTGCATGGTAAATCTTGCACCCACTGGAAGTATTAATAATTAATTATTTGCAATGGGAAGAGCCCCAGATTTGGAAGTAGTTGCCATCATTTAGTTCAATAATGGGAATTTAATGGTGGAATATACTGCTGTAATTTCTGTCTGGGTTCTTAATTGTTAAATAATGAAGAAAATTCTGGATTTGCAGCAATTATCTCTCCTAAGGATGGAAGGCAAATAAAGCAACATAAATCTTATATTGCCTTGTTTCTAATTCAAATCAAATTTGATTGTTCAGCCTTGGAAGTAACTGTGAGAATGAAATGGAATAAAGCAGCATTAGACATTTCATTCATGAGGAGTGGAATCAGAGAATCCCAGAATGGTTTGGGTGGGAAGAGACCTTAAATCCCATCCAAGCCCACTTCCTGCCATGGGCAGGGACACCTTCCACCATCCCAGATTGCTCCAAGCCTTGTCCAACCTGGCCTTGGACACTTCCAGGGATCCAGAGGCAGCCACACCTTCTCTGGAATTCCATCCCAGCCCCTCACCACCCTCACAGAGAGGATTTTTTTCTTAATATCCAATCTAAAACAGCTCTCTGTCAGTTTAAAGCCATTCCCCCTTGTCCTGTCACTCCAGGCTCTTGTAAAAGCTGGGACTTCTTGACCAGATGGAACAGGAAATCAGAAATCACTGGTCACCATTGGTGTGACATAGGGATCAATCCTGAGCTCCTGAGTTTTTCCAGTCAGATTCCAGGGCTCTGTACATGAAGGAAGTCTCAGTATGAGAGTAAAGAGACCCAATTTTCCGCTTGTTTGACAAGGAGCCAGCCCACTGCCTATCTTTGTGCTCACATTTCTTTTCTATCAGTGTAAAGTTCTTTTTGCGAAAGAAATTTGTGCAATCCAGGCTCTTTGTGCCGTCCTTCCCCTTGTCTCTGCAAAAGCCGGTCCCCAGGCAGGGATTGTCTCCTCTCATGGGGTGCTGAGTGCTGAAGGCAGGGAGTACTTACTGCACTCAGGACCTCTGTGCAAGAGCATAAAAGGATCTTAAATTAGGCCAATTCTGCCACTCTCCTCTGCAGTTTCAGGTACACTCTCTATTCATCACTTCACTTTTCTGGGATGTTATTCCTGCTGCAAGTCACTTGCTCTGAGGTGTCCAGAGCTTTAGGATGTTAAGAAAATCTGAAGATGTGTTTCTACTTAGTTTCCCTCTTTTGTTCTTTTTATCAATTAATATTATCCACATGCTATATTACAAATTTAACCCATTTTCATGTGTTGCTAAATGGTTTATCTGCAAATAAGTGTTCATCTTATTCTGCTCTGCACACCCCTATAACTGATACAGCAAGATCTAATTAATGCTCATTACAGGAGCAGAATATAAAGCTGCTGCATGGAGACTGAAGCTGCCAGTGTGATTCTAACTGCCCTGATTAATTTCTAAGGTTGTGTTTAGGCTTCTCCAGTGTTTCCCCACCTCTGTAGGGCCAAATATGAGCTGTTTTCTGAGGAATTTTCATATTGATGCTGGGTTTATGAAATTCAGATGAGGGTCAGTGTCATTCTCAAAGTAATTTATGTGGTTCTCAGTGAAAATAGACACCCTATGGGATTATTAAACACATGCATTATCTGCTCCCAGTGATTTTTCAGGAAAATTTTGTTATTTCCATGCTTAGAGCATGGGCATATCTAGTTGCTGGCTTAGTATGTTACCACTCAGGAACTGTTCTGTGTTATGTATCTGTGAACTCAAACTGAAATGTATCACCCCATATTCTCTTTATGATAACAAATTTGATGGGAATCTGATATACCTGACTGAGAATTCTGGAATCTTAAACAAGGCTTGTGTGTCAGGCATTATAGAGGTTCAATGGGACTCATGTAGGCAATAAATTCCTATGTCTGGTCCCAAACTCAGAGTGATTTTGAGGGTCTGAGTTCTCACTGCACTGGCTGGTGCATCTTTACTCATGCTAAGACTCTTCCTGGAGGAAGAAATATTTGAGAAAAAAAGCTGTGGAATCATGTAGGCACATTTAAGTGTTTCAGTTCAAGGGTAACAATGAAAAGAATTTGCTACAGCTAGGAGTTTTGCAAGATCTGATATTTGGCTTTCATAGGTGGAAATAAAAACTTTTTTAAATTGCCTCCTTTTTTTTCACTGTCCATGAAAGGACCATAAAACCAGAATTATTATACAGACACTGTGAAATACCCAAAAAGGAGAATACAGCCAAAGGAGGATGTCTTTTAGCAGTTCAGTCATTTTTTGGAGTGCCTGAATTTCCTCTGGGTGATTGAAATCATCTTTGGTTTGATACAAGAGACCAGCCAGAGCCTCAGCAGATCAGCAGACATAGGTGAGGTCTTTGACAGACTTCCCATGAGCCCAACTGGAAATACAAACCCAAAATAAGTGAAATACTGCTGAGTATGTCCTCGAGTGCCTGTGGAAAGGGGAAGCACTTGGAGACGGATGTTCAGTGTGTGGTTGTCTGTGTTTTGTGGAGTTATTGTAAAAGAGTCAGATCTGTACAGCAGGAAAACAGCCTTTGGGAGTGACCTTTATCAGCTCTGAGACATTTGGAGGTTTAGTCCTGTCTGCAGGATTTCATTCCCGTCTGGATCCCTACACAGCCTCCGGTTTTCCTGGCAGATCCTTCCCACCCTTCCATAGAGCCTGTGGCCATCTAAGCATCATGCAAGGCTGTGCCAAGGGATGAATGAGCTGGATTCCAGTCTGTCCCTGAAAGCCACTGCCTTCATCTAAGCAAACTGCAGAACGTGTCAGCACAATTACTCCAAGGCTTTCCTCTTGCTGGAGGCTCCACCAGCACTCGCCACAGCTCCGGCACTGCCTGATCAGCAGTGCTGTGGCAATTAATATTTATAAACCCTAGATAAAACAGCACTTGTGTATACCTGAGGGACCATCTGTTGGGCTCCAGTCCCCAACCACGCACCTGAGATCAGCGTGGCTGTAACCCTGCTGGATCCTCGGGGATGGCCCCAGGAGGGGAAGGAGGTGGGGCTGTTTCCTTGGAGAGCCCCTGTCTTTGGATTCCTCCCTCCTTCATTAGCTACCAGAGCACATCATCCTCATCCTTCAGGGCCAAGCTGTGGGCTTATTTTTTTTCCTTTTAGTCTGGAGTCTTTTATCACTGTGCTGCGCATTTATTACAGGGCTTCGCTCAGTTGTGACCTTGGCTTTGGTGGTTTTCCACCTTTTGGTACAAATGCCTTGATTTGGGTGTGGTTTGCAGGGAGAGATAGCTCTGGGATTATTATTTTTTAAAGACACCTCGATTTATCTCTTTTAGTCTTTTTTGGAGGTTTTTTTGAATCTTGCAAAGGTGCTTCATAGCCATTTAGACACAGATGCCTCTCAATTAACGATTAATGTATGCACGTGCAAAGATGCCTATCAATGAATAATGCATGGGAATAACCAGCCTGGCCATTGGGTTTGGCCCGGACAAATATTGCATATGGATTATCCTGAGGGCCCCAAATCACAAGTGAAAAGCATATTATCAGGTGGAGACAGACACGCTCGACCTATTGTGTGCTGCACTTCTTACCTTTGTGACCAGACTGGCTCTGCTCCCACATCCCCAGGGTCTCCCAGGCTCGCAGGGTCTGGTGGACTCTGCCCGAAGCAGCCCTTTGGGAATGACCCTAGCAGTCCCTCCACCCCGCCGGCCCTGGAAACGCTCGTTTAGCCCGGGCAATAAGTCCCAGAGGATGCCAGACACGCGGAGCAGGCGCTGGGTTGGAGCCCAGCAGCGAAGGGGCTGCACTGGGCACACTGGGCAGCGAGAGCCCGGCGGGCTCTGCCCCGCCCCGGGCCGGGCGCGGGTGGTGCTGAAGGGACAGCGCCAGTGGCCGGGCCGGGACCAGCCGAGGCCCCCGTCTCCCCCTTGACCTCATCCCCTCTCTGCCCCCATCTTCCCTCTTCCCCATCGCCTCTGCGCCCCATCTCTCCTCGCACTCTATCTCCGCTCTGCTCCCCACTCTCGCTCTGCCCCCATCTGCTCTCCCGTCCCCCATTCGCTGTCACCACGGGCAGGAGCGCACGGGGCTGCTCTGTCTCCTCCTCTAGAAACCTGCCCTCAGCCGCAGCCGCCTTTGGCTGCCTCCCCTGATCCCCCGCAGGGAGGAACCGGGGTCTCCTGGCACTGCAGAGGCTTAATTGACTCGCAAGGTCACTAATTTCGGCTCCTGGAGGTAAGTCCTGGTTGCCAGCTCGTTTTCCTCTCTCCCCCGTTTCTCACACCCCTCTCCCATCTGTCTCTCTTTCTCATCCTCTCTCCAGTGCCATCAATCAGCCCTTTTCCCCCTTGAAGAGGGTCTGCACCAGCGATGCCCCAGACCCCAGGAAGCTGAGTCAGCGTTCTGCTCCTGCAGCCCCACTGACCCAGCCGCGATCCCAGCTGCTCCCGCCCTCCGGCTCCGCGGCGCTGGGAAAAGTGAGGAACAATGGGATTCCAAGAGCACTCCACCATTGCTGGGCTGGGGGAGGCAGGAGACAGGCTGGTGGGAGGAAGGGAGGCACGGAGGCAGAGCCCATTTCTGCGCTGCCCGGGGAAGGGGAGCAGCCGGAGGGGAGGAGGTGCCCGGCCCCCATCAGCCTCCCTGGAAAGCGAGAGCCGCACGCCGGGGAAGGGGAGGGGGAGAGGGTGGGTGTAATGGGGGCTGTTGCTCCAACCTGATCGAGTCCATTTGCCAATTCACCACTCGCATCACTTCCGGAGCAGTCCTCAGTTTCTGCTGCAGAGTGAGCTTTTTTTTTTTGCTTTTTTTTTTTTATTTTTTAATTTTTTTTTCTCCTCTCTCTCTCCCCTTTTCCCTCCCTCCCCATCTGGATGCTGGGAACTTGAAGCCTCCTCCCTTAATTGCAGCAGGATCTGCCCCATCCTCGCCTCAACTTTACGCTGCATCAAAGAAACAGAGCGAGCCACAGGCTGGCTGGTGCCGATGGGGGCAGGGGATCTGCCGGGCGCAGCCCTTTGCAGTTGATGTTGCCGTATCTCTAGGACCCAGATCCATCTCTTTCTTATCGCTTTGCTTTTTTTTCCCCCACCTCTCCTCTCCCCGCGTGTGTGTGTGTGTGTGTGCAGAATCCTCCTGGTTACCGCTGTTGTTATTCCCCCTTAGCAGGGAGACCACCCCAGCCATGGCTGAGAGGAAGCAGAACGGGCGGCAGGGCGAGGAAGAAGAAGTGCCAGCCTTCTTCAAAAACCTGGGCTCGGGCAGTCCCAAGCCCCGGCAGAAATTCTGTGGCATGTTCTGCCCGGTGGAAGGCTCCCTGGAGAACAAGACCATCGACTTCGACTCGCTCTCGGTGGGCCGAGGATGTAACAAAGTCGTGGCAAAGCAGAAGGATGTTGCCCACCTGGGTCCGGATGCTCAGTCCGTCTATTCCAGGCAGAGCGGGAAGGGAGGGGAACCATCTGTTGAATTCGGGAGAAAGGTGGAGATCAGGAGTGCCACGGGGAAGGAGGCGCTGCAGAACCTGAATGACAAGGTGGGTGCATATGTAAGAGATATGTTTATATAAATATTGTGTGAGGTGAACTCGAGCAGGCGATAGGCTGCAGAGAGGACGGATCCTCTCCACCTGCAGCCGCTGGCTTTTATGTCCCCTGCATCCGTGTGGCAGCCCGTGCCTTCCCCCTGGCAGCAGCATCTCTCGCAGAGCCTCCCCTCCAGAGCTCGAACGCTGTCCGTGTGCTCTCTGCAGGAGTGCGAGAGGGGGTCACAAGAAGAAAGGCCCCCCCATCCCCCCCGCACCCACAAACACCCCGCCCTGCCCTCCTGTTTGGGGAGAAACAGCGAGTTTTTTGCTTCTTAGGCGATTCCCCCAGCACGAGGGTAGGGAAATGCCCCACCCAGGCAGGGAATGCAGCTCACGGAACAGAAACGCGATTGTGAGCAGAAGAGCATCGATGAGCCTTCACCTACGGGGATCAAACCCCTGCAGGCTTCTTCCAGGCGGAGCTCCTACTCCTGCTCCCAGAGGAGGACAGGCTTCAGAGTGACCCCTGGGAGCTGCATTTCAATGCCAATTTTCAGCAGGGCCGCTGGCTACAGAGGGAATTTTTGACTCGGGAAGATCTGGGACTTTCACAGGAATGTGGCATCCTCGTAGCAACCCAGAACTCCTCCCAGGTTTTTAAGACTTCTGCAGATATTTCTCATTCTCTGGATTTGTCAGGGTGTAATATAGCCCATCCTCTTCCAGAGGCAAAACCCACTGAACCCATAGGTCTGCCTGACCATGCCCATCTGCTTTTCTCAATAAATCGATTTGAACCAGCTTTATTCAGCTGTGAGCCAGGAAATACTCAGTGAAAGCCTCTAACAATGCTGGCTCCTGTGCAGAGGCTGGAAGAGCAGAAATGAATGAATGAAGTATCCACCAGCAGCCTGCTAAACTCGTGGCATAGGGCAGGAGTTTCTTTGAGTAGTCCTCCAGTGGGTTTAGAGCAGCCCCTTCTTCTGGAAGCTGTTCCTAGGATGTGTCTTCTGATTTTTAATACTGATATGGATTGTGTATGCTGGGCAGAAGTCTGCCTGGAATTCAGAATATGGGCTTGTTCATCACTTTCTCCTGCTTTCAGAAATGTGAAGTATTACTGGAGCTAATATAAAAATATAAATTAATAAAATTTATTAGTTATAAAATATAAAACAGGGGCTCATCCTCTCCAAATCAGCCCCTGCTGCAGTGACGAGCCATATTTCCACATGTGAACCACTGCTGTTACAAAGAGCTCACAAAGGCAGGCCCAGATTTTCAGAATTCCCACACACCAGACCCAGTGAGGAGGAGGATGTGCTCCATGCTGCTCCAAACCTGGTTTCCCAAACCCAAACAAAAGTTTGCCACTACAGATGCCTGAGGTTTGCTCTTACCATGCTGGAGTGGCTACTAATGGAGTAACTTCCCATGATTAATTAGTCTTGTTGGACAAATCAAGGTGCATTTCAAGAATAAAGGGCTTTTTCTTCCTGGGGAGTCAAAGGTTCTGCAATTCAGGACACTTTAAGAGCTAATTTTGGACAATTTGATGTCCTGTGGGACATAAGTATAAGCAGGGTATACATTAACTCTGAAAAGATCCATTATTTTCTAATTACATGGTACCAGTATAATAAAAACTTTAAGTACAACATCGTGAAAAATCAGAATCCACAGAGAATATTAATAACATTTTTTTAAAGTGTGTTTTTTGGTTCTATTTTTAAGATTATTGCCTAAATGTTAACTGAGGGGATAAAATAATGGGATGCTACAAAACATTTGAGTTTTTTCTCATTAGCTTGACTTAACAGTGATGCCAATGGATCGTGTTGTGAGGGGTGGTGAGCATTGGGGTAAGTGCAATCTCTTGGGATAAATGTCATGCTATGGATTGGGAATTTATTGCAGGGATGTTTTAGCTTTGGTTTTCCAGCTGACTGCACCCATAGGTTGAATCAATGGTTAAATCCTCAGCAGTTAAAATTGGTTTTATGAGTTTAAAACACAGTTATCCTTTCTGTCACTTATAGAAAGATCATGTCTTAATCCCCTTTGAAATAGTCAACAAAGCAACATGGACAAGCTGTTTTTTATATTTTTCTCTGAGGTCTCAACTGTCAAGAGGATAAAAAAGGAGATGTAATTATTCCACATTAAATAGCAATATATTGTTCTGCGGGACAAGATAAGGGCAATCAAATCTCTCTGTGTCTGTCCTGCCTGGGACAGTCTGTAGCCATCTATCATGTGTTGCCCCTGGGCTGTGCTGCCTCATAATTCAGGGTTAAGATAATCTCTGGAGGCACCAGGAAGGCTCAGCCTCAGTTCCAGCAGCATTTGCAGCTCCGTCTCTGGTGGCCAATTCAACAGGTCTGCAGCTCAGCTTGGAGCCAAGCTCTGCTGCTTCCAACTGCCAGACTTTGGACAACTGACTGTGCTTCTATTTCCCATCTGAACTTTCTCATCTTCCGTGTTTGGGCTGTTCCTGGCTGGTTCTGGAGCTGCTGGGTCAGTGTCTGGGCCTTGCTCAGTGCTCCGAGGCCCTGACTGCAACTCTGGGGTGCGCCAAGAACATCATCTTCAGATGTGGGATTCCTTAAATGAGGCAAGAGGTCCTTGCCCTGGCTCTCAGGAGCTACTGTGCACCTGCAAGATCATTTCCTGCAGTGGGATTTACCCACAGGATGATCCAGGTTGGAAAAGCCCTCCCAGACCATCGAGTCCAACCTGTGCCCGATCCCCACCTTGTCCCCAGCCCAGAGCTCTGAGTGCCACCTCCAGGCCTTCCTTGGACACCTCCAGAGACGGGGACTCCAAACCTCCCTGGGCAGCCCCTTCCAAGGCCTGACCATCCTTTCCATAGAAAAATTCTTCCTGATATCCAACCCAAACCTCCACTGGCACAGCCTGAGGCCATTCCCTCTGCTCCTGTCCCTGTTCCCTGGGAGCAGAGCCCGATCCCCCCTGGCTGACCCCTCCCGTCAGGCAGATGTGCAAAACCAGAAGGTCCCCCCTGAGCCTCCTTTTCTCCAGGCTGAGCCCCTTTCCCAGCTCCCTCAGCTGCTCCTGGGGCTCCAGACCCTTCCCCAGCTCCGCTACCCATCAGCTCTGCTTTGGAGTCAGTGCAGAAGTCGGAAGGTTCCTGGTCCCAGAGCGGGGACTGATAGAATGGCATCCCAGGGCAATATTCCCCTTTTCCTTATATGACCAGTCTTGAGAGAGTGGCATTTATCTGGGGTTTGAAAAACTTCGGCCATTGATTGCTTGAGCTGGGTCATTTCTCCTAGTGTATTTCCCAGATTTCCCATATCTGTAATTGCTATTCTTTCTGTCTTTCTCACTTGCTGACATTTTTGGGACAGAGACAGTATTTTAGGGAACATCTATAGAGAAAAGCAAGGTTTAATTGCAAGAGAAATCACAAGGACTTTAATCTGGTTTGTAGAGAGAGCCTGAGTAGCTGCTCAGACCCTTCAACACCAGTACAAGCCCTGCGATCCCGGATCTCTCCTTCATTTGCCATCTTATTGTTACTCCAGTGGTTCAGGTGTTTCCCTTGAGCACCTTTACATCCCTTTATTGCCTCCCTTAAAACAGTTCCTGGCCCTTTGGGAAGCACAGAGCACTGTGTGTAAACTGCTGGTCTAAACCAACAAAGCCTATTGCAACAAATAACAACAATGAATAAACAGAGAGTAGGAAAATGTTTTTATTTTAGAATTGACAGGAGAGGATTCACTTGCAAAACACTGTCATGAAGCTTGTGACAGGACTGGACTTTCTCCTAAAACCTCAAAGCTCTCAGGATCATGGTTGTTCATTCCTGGAGAGAAATAATGAATAACAGGATGTTGTTGAGAGCTCAAATAATCACAGACTCTGGAACATTAATGGAACTGTTGTCTAAAACAAAGGAGCTGTTCCAGACAGCTGGAAATGGAGTCCTGAGTTTAATTTGTTACAATGCCTGCAATTTTTCCAGCCTTGTTTCGACAATCATTGCTTGCAAAATAATCATAAGGGAGGATGACTTGCATGTTCTTCCAGTGGGTCAGCATGGTTTGTGGAAAACAAACTAACAGTGAGGAGCAGAAATGCCAAAGTCCCCTCAGCTTCTTCTCAAAGCCATCATTCTGCACAGCTGCTGTTCCCTACATCCAATGGGTGTCTCGTGGAGTGGTTTTATATGCAGAATTTACCAAAACCACATTTCATGCAGGAATGAGCAAGGGGCTTTAATAAAGGGCAAATGTGTTATTTGGGTTAAAGATTTGAGGGGAAAATGTAAACACCTGGAGCCAGATGTCCCTGCTCAGTTTGGAGCTGATACAGGTTTTATCCCAAGGGATAAATGCAATTCCTGGCACATGGGAGTGGCAGTTTGGTGTGCCACCCTTATGTCACCACCCTGGCCATCATTTAACAGGTCCCATCTGGTTTTAGTAGGTGCTGAGCAGTCATTTAGGGTCTGCCTGAAGTCTTTTACCTGCAGGGCTGTGTCTGACTCCCTGTATCACCCATCTGTCTTGTGGCACATCAAATCTGGGTCTATCTGCTGGGATGTTGCTGTGAAGTTGGGAAATGATGTTGTCAGCAAAGCTCAGATGGGGCTGGGGGTGTGTTCTCATGAACTCTCTTCGCTTATAAAACAACAGCATTTGGGAGCAGGAAACCACCAAAACCCAAACCTCTTTGCACTTGTGTGATTATCAATGTCCCATTCTGTGATCCCCTCCCAGAGAGCAGGAACGAATCTCAGGGTGGGAGAAGAGAGGTCAAAATTCCATTTTTTCCCTGAGTCATGATTGTCCTGCACCTCAGAGGAAGGCAAAGCTGGCTGGCACAAGCAGGGATAGCAGTGGCTGAGAGCCTAATGCTTTGCCCTGTAGGGTTTTGGGGAAGGAGAATGGATTAATAACGGTAAAAAACTGTGCAAATCACTGAAAACAGCCATTTCTTAGCCCATACCCGTGGTTCCCACGGGCCTGGAGGCACCAGAGGATGAACGGGAGAGGCAGTGACAGAGAGGCCTGAATGTCCCATGCCTTTGTTCCAGAAATTCTGCATTTAGCTGTAGTGCAAGTCAGGGCAGGATGTGGCTGTGAGCAGTTTGGAGAGAACAGCACATTTTTTCTGTGAATTGTACAACCCCTGACAGAGCAATCCCTGTCTAGAACCCTGAAGAGAGCCTGGCTCGTTCCCGGGTACGTGATGGGGAATTAACTCTGCTGGGCTTGTTTAAGGACAATTCACATCATGGTGCTCAGGACATTTCCTCTAAGAAACACACTCCAACACTAACAGCCTTCTCAAAATGCTATTTTTGAACCTCCTGAAGAGTTCTCAGGATATTAAAAGAAACAAAATCAATTGGAAGGTTAATTTTAATTTGCAGATCGAATGTACATTTTGATCGACCTCTTTGTGTGGCTAGGAAGTGAATCTTCCCCTCATAAAATGGGATAAAATCAGGCTGTTTCTCTGAGAAACATGTAGAACTCGGTATGATTTTTACCTCCTCATAGTAACATGTTTGACCCTCATGGTCATTTCTATACCATGACTCTTAATTTTAATTTTCACCTGTAAGATAATAAAACAAGAGATGCCTGTTGTCAAGTATAACTCCACTCAGTAATTTAATTTATAGTGATTAATAATGGACAGTTCTTTCACCATCTCTTGGGAAGGACAGATGTAACTCCTCCTGCCATGTATCAGCCTGGATTTAATCCTCCCAACCTTTCCTAGGATGCAGGAGATTGCTGGATCCATGGAAAACTCCTTTAAAATCATTGAGAGTTGGAGCTGACGCAACAATTGGCATTGGCATGACAGAAAATTAGGGCCTGATGGGTGAACTCTTGAAAGCTCTTTTGGCCCAGTATATTTAAATCCATCTCTCATCCCTCTTTTCATTAAGTTTTAAAATGGATGTTTCCATTTGCAGGTTTTTTAATTTCATGGCAAAAATTTTGGACACACCTTTAAGTATTCAGTAGGAGTAAAAGCAACTGAGTGTTGCAGAAATTCTGTGGGCTTTGTTGCCATTACACTAAAATTCCACAGAGGAAGAAACTCTTTTTAATACTTCTTTTCCCAACCATCCAGTAACTCCACAGCAGGAATAAAATTCTTTGCCCAAGTGCTTTATGGTAGTTCACAGAATCTGTGAGTTAAGATTCAGAGCTGATGTAAATTGATTTCCACTGATGCCTGTGCTGATTTATTTCAGCATAGATTTACTTTGATGATTTTATCATAGATTATCACTGCACAGAGATTCTCGTATTCCGGTGCCATTTTCCCTTTAGACCTTTCCAGGATATAAATTTAGACATATATATGTTCCTTCAACATGAAATACATTTTTGCTGCCAAGAGCCTCACAAGAAATGCTGCAGCAGCTGGGCAGGAAGGGCTGATGATGATCCTGGCCAATATTTCCCCCAAATAACTGAAGCCTGAGGACGGGTCAGGGATACTCTTGTCCTTCCCTTTATTAGCACTGATTAGGCAGTGCTCATTAATGTGGCACCTTTAATTTTAGCTTGCTCAGCCCACTATGTGCATTAATAGACCTGTGGCAGACAAAGTGCATCAGCATTATCCAGAATCCCATCACTTCCCACAATATCCTGGCACTGCTGTAGGGCAGCTGGGCTGGATCCAGCCCTGCCAGGATTTAAGGAGGAAGTTCAATTCTCTTCTTTTAACAAAGGACCCGACTCTTGCCCCTGACATTTCATAAATAGTTACTTTTCTTCATTTAACCTGTGGGGGAATTTATGCAGAAACTAGACATTTACCAGAGGAATTACTCAGAGAATCATGGAATGGTTTGGGTTGGAAAGAACATTAAAGCTCGTCCAGTTCCAACCCCTGCCATGGGCAGGGACACCTTCCACTGGACCAGATTGCTCCAAGCTCTATCAGAACCATCCTAAAAGAGCAGGATGCACCTCAGTAATTCCAGACTGTTTCTCACTTGTTCTCATCCCAATACTGTCCATTAGCTCTTCTCCTCCCCTCCTGATCACCTCCCCTTGTGTGTGTTTATACAACAGGCAATTTCCATTCCTCACCTTTGTTTAGCAAGGCTAAATAAGCCAGTTTGCAACTACATTAATTTTAAAATATGTACTTTGACAACCTTTTAGCTCATTTCTAAAAGCAAAGAAAAGCGGGCATATTGGTGTGGTGTAATGGTGCTAAAGGACACGCTTGGGAGCTCAGTTCTGGTCCTAAACCATGGAAGCTTTAAAAATTTGATGTTCTGTAGACGTTGCATCTTCAACAACTGTGGTTTTCCAGCCCTTTAATCTCTGAATTTATTTCATTCTGTACTACTTAGGTTCTTGCAACAAGGTGATGAGAAAGACAAGCTAAGTGTCACCTGAAGATTGGTTATTGCTTTCTGACCCTAGTCACTGCTGGATCCAAGTCATGGAATATATGATTATGGAATAATCAACGTTCAAGAACTGCTGCTCTGAGTTAAGCCCACGTGCAGTAAGGAGCCTCTTAAAAAAAAAAATTGAAATAGGTGTGTTTGGGCAGCTGAGATGGGCTCTAGGTATGTTAGTGATCCACTGCCCAAGGCCTGGGTGCAAGCTCCCAACCCTCGGGCAGTATGTGATTCCTCTCTGGTACTCTCCTACATGCAAAAAAAGACATGGAACCATTCAGATGTGAAACTGAGGAGGAAAACGAGCAACAAAGAGAAAAAAAGGAACAGTTGCACTGTCTAAATTTAGAGACCTGATGTGGATTCTTGCTGCCATGTTCTGAGTAAAAATATGGTGAGGTTTCAAAACTTCTTCCAGCACACATCAGAGGGTCAGGATAACTCGTTTAGGGTTGTCTATTCTAATCATTAAATCAAAATAAAGCCCTACAGTCTGACAAATTAATCATTTTGCCACTGTCATAATGAGCCACTTTTTCATTTGTGGCTAATTGGATATTAACTGATTGACATACCAGCTCTTTAAGTGTTGTGTGATGTCCTACCTATACTCAGGAAAAATTCCTTCGCTATTTTCCTTAGAGCTTCCTGTGAAGAGATGAACATGAAAGATCCTGATAGGGGTCTGTTTGAACAGATGTTGTCTTTATAATGATTTATTGCTCTCCTAGAGCAAAGGTTTCATTTCTTACTGGCTCTGCACGGTGTGTTTGGGTATGTAGAGATCACAATTTCATGGCAGGCAAAGCTGCAGTTTGTGTGATGTGGAATTCCTCATGAGTGAGGGAAGAAGGTAAGTCTTTGGTCATTAATTATCAGTTATAACCTTCAAGGAGAAGTTATTTTGTGGCATTGAGTTAATTGAGGTGAGAAGTTAATTTGTGGCATTGAGTTCTCCAAGAAGTGTCTTGTACCTTACCCCAGCACAGCTGATGTCAGAGGAACCTGCCTGGCCACGGATCCCACCTCCGTTCCCTGCACTGGGACAGGTGCGCTGTAAACAACGAGATGATATTTATGCCATTTAATGCATTTCTTTCCTTGAAGTACCATCTTATGGAGTTCAGGGACTGAGAAATTTAAGACTCCAAGTGTGACTGAAACATGGAACACGGAGTTGGCAGCACTGGAGTAGTAAGGAATGGCCCGAGGGACCGGAGAGGACCCCCATGCCCGGGTGCGTAGCTCTGAGCTCACATTTCCCTGGCACTAAAGCTTCAGGTTAGTGACCACAGGTGTCTGGGGGGGGTTGGATCCGGGCTGGATTTTCTGGACGAGGTGTGGGAGAAGGCAGACTGGGAAACCAAAGCGTCGGGAGTGGCTTCAAATCTTCATTTCCCCTCCACCCCCCCCAGTTTGCTAATTGGGAGCGCCAGGAAGGGTGGGGTGGGACAAGGAAGATCGAAAGCAGCGAGTTCCCCACCGGGCATCCTCCGCTCTTCTCGTGGGGGGGCTCGGATGGTGGGGTGTCCGCAGCCCCGGAAATGGGGGATCGTTCCCGCTCTTCCCGGGGGCTGCAGACCCGGCGGGGGATCGATGGGGGTGTCCGCAACCCCAGCAACAGCGGGGTTTTTTTCGCTCCTCCGGGAGGAAGGACCTCGCAGCTCCAGCAGGGCATGGATAGGGGTGTCCGCACCCCCAGGGATGGAAGGGTCGTTCCCGCTCCTCGCGGGATGGGGTGCAGCCTCAGCGGGGGATGCATGGGGGTGTCCGCACCCCCAGGGATGGAGGGATCATTCCCGCTCCTCCCGGGGAATCTCGCAACCCCGGCGGGGGATAAAACGGTCTCTTCCAATCCCCCGAAGGGCTCATTTCGCAGAGCCCCGCGGCTGCCCCGCCCAGCGCTGCAGCTTCGCTAACCCGGGACCCCCAGGAAGCGGTTCGGTGGGAGCGGGGGACCGGGCGGGCGGTGTCTGGCGTACCCCAATGTATTTCGGTCCGTCTATCCCGATATATCTATCCCTGTCTATCCCGGTGCCTTCCGGTGCTCCCGGCCCGCGCCCCCGCTCCCGCGCCCCGCCGCCGGGAGCGCGCACCCCTCCCACCGCTCATTTGCATTCCGACGCGTCCCCCGCTCTCCCATTGGGCGGAGGCCGCCGCTGATTTGCATCCCCGCCGGTGCTCAGCC
>VZTD01003347.1:90033-145846 GCA_013397725.1 Rhagologus leucostigma | reverse complement strand
TTTTTGATCTACACACCGGTGGAGGGGAGGTCGCGGAGCAGTTGCTGCGCGGGAGACAATAGCGGTGCAACAGCCGCCGCGCTTCTCTTTAAAAAAAACATAACATTATTGAATAAATACATCCGGGGTTGATTTCCCAAGATGTCTTATCAGGGGAAGAAAAATATTCCGCGGATCACGGTGAGTGGAGCGCAGGGAAATAGCGGCGGGGAAGGGGGAGGGGTGCGCGGGGATGGAGCCCTTTGTGTGCCGGAGCGATGCGAGGCTGGGGCAGGATAATGGGATCAGGGATAATGCGGCGCTTCCTGTGCTGCAGCGCCGGGGGGGCGCGGTGGGGCCGGGGTCGGCAGAGCCGGGGGATGCTGAGCCCCGGCCGGGGGCGGATTCAGCCGCATCGCCCCGCGGTAGCGCAGCGCCGGCCCCGGGAGAGCATCGGGGACCCCTGCGCGAGGGGCTCGGCGCCCTCCGGCTGTGCCCGGGGAGGGGTCCCTGTCCTCGGGGTGTGCCCGGGGGGCTCTCCTAGCCCTCGGTGTGTGCCTGGGAGGGGCTCGGTGCCTGCCCGGGGGGTCCATCCCCGCCCGCCCCAGCCCGGCGAAGGGCGTCTCCGGACGGGGGGATAAGCCCGAGACCCCAGTCCCCGCCGGGCTGGCGCTGGGAATTTTCCAGAATCGCCTTTTCTTCGCCAGGAAGCTTCTGGCAAGGCGCAGGTTTCGGTGCGATCCTGGGGGAACGGGAAGGAGCCGTTATATAAACCACTCCCTCGGTCTTCTTGTTGTGGGAGCCGATTTAGGGCAGGTATTGCAGATCCAAGGGTACCAACTTTTGGTTACGTAAGCCATCCCTGTCTAACGGGCTGCTGGAGCCGCTTATTTTGTTGGACACGAGTTTTTCATCCTTGGCAGCGGTTCCTCACCATCCCCGCGGACACACCCATCCCCTCATCCTCGGGGGCAGGAAAAGGAGCTCTGAAACGGGGCTTTGACGTGTCGGGTTTGGGCAGGAGTCGCTGGGTGGTACAGTTGCAATGCTTAAGGAATTCAGGGGATGTGCAAAATGGTTATTGATAAATGGAGCATCCTTCTTTTTTTTAATAATTTTTTCTTTGCGAAGGGGGGTCAGTTTCCCTCCGAGAGTCCAGTGGTAAAGAGTTTTAAAAGCTGCCCCTGTTTAAAGGGCGATGGAGGTTCCTGCAGAATCCCTGCCACGGGCCAGGAGTAGCATGACGCATTTTTCTTCTGGCTGAATGCTCTGATTTATGTTGTGTGCACCCAGTCCTCCTGCAAAGGGGTAGGAAAAATCAGATTCTGCTCCTGTTTGCTGTTGTGCAAACCTGGAATTATCAACCGAGGCTAATGCTGGAAGAAGGAGGATAATGGATGTGTGGCTGCCCTGATTTTGCTGCTGAATAGACACAGATTTGGTGGCAGGCCTTTGCAAGGATGCGAGCTCTGTGTGCTTTTGTTTCCAAGGTGGTTGAGATGAGCAGGAGGATTCGCCCTGATCTCAGAGCCCTCTCAAGAGCCCAGCAGCAGCCCTGGTTACTGCCAGAAGCATCATTAAAATGCTTCAGGCTGCATTTTTGTGGCCACTTTGGATATATTTTTTCCCTTCTTCTTCCCTAGTTGATGCCCAGTGTGTTAGGACTCAGGCTGTGACATCCATGACCAGGCTTTCTCATTTTAATGGCACAAGGAGCCTGCACTGGAGGTGGGCATCAACACTGCAGTGTTTCTGGGAACGGTAAACATGTAGGACAGTTTGCTGAAGAGTCTGGCATTGAAAGACAAGTGGGTTTTTCACACCCCACGTTAATTCACTCAGGCTTATTGGCATCTGCAGCAGCTCCTAAATTTAAATTTTGGGGGTTTCTTTGTATTTGAAATTGGTGGCGTTATCCAGGGGAACTCTCCATTGCAGCAGGAGGAGGAATGAGGAGGAGAAGAAGGAGGGAGATGGACTTAACATCTCCTAGATGCTAAGCAGTGATATAAAAGATGGTTATAATGCTATAAATCAGTATCTGATGCAATTCATGGAGCCCTTTTGGTGTTAAAAGAGCTGTGTCAGTTGAGAAGTGGGTGCTCCAACTCTTCAGCTTTATTATGAGGAATATGGGAAAACACCTGATTGTTCCTTCTGTTTGACCAGTGGAGTTGGCACCTTGAAATCAGGGCCCTGAGCACCCCTGTCACTGTTTTATATGTATTTTTCTGTAAATTCCTGTATATTTTTTTCTGTAAGTCCATGACACCTCTGAGTTAAAAGTCTAGCTTTTGGTTTCCCCAGCCTTTGGCTGTTCTGGTATGGCTTTGTTCTCTTCCAAAGGCGTTTTTGGGAGGAGGGAAAAAAGAATCAGTAGGTACAAGTGCATATCTGAGGGCCAAAGGTGTGGTTTAAACCAAACACTCACAGCATGTATGTGCTTTGCTTTAAATATTCTCTGCTGTAAAAATGCGTCTGTGATGTGGGGAATGAAGGAACCAGGGGGATGTAGCAGCCACTTTTAACTCTCCTCCCAATCAGGAGCTCTACAGCGGGTTTCACTCTTGTTTATGACTACTGTGAAAAAAAAAAAACAACATTTGTTTTTGACCTAAAATCTTGAAGAAGCAAGCTGTAACCTGGGCTGGGATAAAATCATGCTGCCTGATAACTGCCTTTTTATAATTATCTTCCTGTTCCTGCCAAACTGTCTTCTAATTTGGGGAAGTCTTAATAACTGTTTTGTAAATCCTTCCCCTAACCCTAATTTGCTAAATACATGCTTATTTCCATCTGGTTCTGCAGTGGTGCTCTGGAAAGGCAAGGAAAGGATCCACTTCATCGAAACAACACTAAATTGGCCCAAAGGAGTTTGTTTGTGTTGTGTAACCCCTGGCAACAGACTTTTGGGCCATTTCCCTGATAGCAGTTGACTCACGTTAAGCCAAGTAGTGACTCCACTGTGTGGGTGCATATAGGAAATTTTGCATACAACCAAGGCAGAAAAAAATAAGAGATGTGGCTCTAACACATCGCTCCAAGTGTTATTTAGTGCTGCTGCTGCAGATGATGGTGGCAGGCTGCAGGTAGGAGTGAAGCTGCCAGAGCAGACAAGACCACTGGAACCCACCTCCTTCCCCGCTCTGATTTCTTTTTTTTTTGATCATCAGTGTGATGAAAGGCCTTCCAGATGAAATAAAACATTTTATCTTTCCAGTTGAAAGTGCAGCAGTTGACTTGTGTTTTGACGTGTGCTGGTGAATAATGCAGAGGTTTTTGCCTTCCCTCCTCTTTTATCTCTGGAGTGACACTCCAGACTGTCAGCTAACGCACTGAATAATTGTGTCTTGCGTTGTGCTTCTTTTGTTGCAGAGCGATCGTCTTTTGATCAAAGGTGGTAAAATAGTTAATGATGACCAGTCCTTCTATGCAGACATTTACATGGAGGATGGATTGATAAAGTAAGTGAAGCCTCATGGTGGGATTTGGGATGTACAGAAATGCACTGCAGATTGGCTGGAATAGCTTAATCTCAGAGAGCTCTATTAAATTGCGGTGAAAAATGAGTATTTCCACCTCTATCCTTGTCTTTAATGAAGGAGCTTTAAAAGCAGGGTGTTGAGTTAAATAAACAACTGGGCCCAAACCCCGTTGGCTCCAAGGAGGTACTTACATGTGCTTAATTTTAGCCATGTGAGCAGCCCCATGCTGAGATGACACATGTGTTTGAAGTTATCTGTGCTGTAACATTTCACTGAGTTATGACTTCAGATATTTTGAATCCAGAGTTCAGTGTCCTAACACAGTTAATTCTCTTTTAGGCTTGGAGGCTGGACTTAGGTGACCTCTGGAAGTCTCTTGCAGTGCTGACTTCTCTGGGTCTGTGATGCAAGGATCACTCCAACCCCACTTCAAGTTAAAAATGACCCTGTAGTGGAAGAGGTTCAGACCTCTTTCTGTGTTTTCAGGCCTGAAACATGCGTTCCTGGCACATTAAATGTGTTACAGATTTCTTTGGAAAATTACTCCTAGGAAAAAACAGACAAGCCAGAGGTTACAAACAAAGAATTTTCCTGTTCTGGCTAAACAGCCAGCACATGTGCTTTTTTAATCAAGGTTAAAAGTTAAAGGAGCCAGCCAGAGACAGCTAATTAATTGCAGTGTGTCATCCACTACTGTACTGCTAAAAATAGGTCTGTGAAGAGCTGGGCTGGAGAGACCTCTGAGGGTCTCACCAGGAGTTTGGTAACCAATATCTGCTTGAATTTATGTTCGTGCAAGGACTCTGTAATACTTATACATGAGAGGAAGGTAGAAAATGCAGAAGCAAAAATTCTTCCGGTGCTCCCAAACCAATGGTAACACCAAAATTGCTGTTAGAGAGCTTGAATCAAGTGTTGAGCTGCCATTTTAAAAAGTCTAGCCCAGTAAAGCTGTGTTTGGTGCAGTGATCGTCCATGACCTGCACGACCTCTTCCAGAGGGGCTCCGTCTTTTCCTTCCTTTAATATTGCCCCAAAGTCCTGAAGGAATTGCACACTTCACTCGCTATTATGCAACTGCTTCCAGGGGAAGAATAAAACACCCTCAGCCCTGTGTGTGCTGATCCTGTGCCCTGCTTTATATGGAAAAAGACAACTGCAGCCAGACTAAGTAGCACAGGGGTGTTTGTTTACAGGCTGCTCACCTGGGTGTGCCTGACCTGCTCCTTGAAACCTCTTTCCGCAGGCAAATAGGGGAGAACCTGATTGTGCCAGGAGGAGTGAAAACCATCGAGGCCCATGGCAGGATGGTGATTCCTGGCGGGATTGATGTCCACACCCGGTTCCAGATGCCAGAGCAGGGGATGACGTCTGCTGATGATTTCTTCCAAGGGACCAAGGCTGCACTGGCCGGGGGCACCACCATGATCAGTAAGTGCCTGCTCTCCTCTTCCAGCAAAGCTGGGCTTTTCTCTTTCCCAGATAAGAACAGGAGCTGTGGGAGTCACCTTGTTCTGGACCAGTGGGTGATGTCTGGCCAGGTTGCTGGGGAAAGCTTGTGGGAATAAGGGTGGAAAAGCAGGACCCCAGGATTTCCCCATCTTGCAGTTGTCACTCATTTCACTTGTCTTCCCTTGCTGGTGGTGTGACTTCAGCAGGTTTTTGGGTCTGCTCCTGCTGGAACCAGTGTAACTGTGACCTCTGGCTCCAGAATGAGGAGCAGATCCCCCATGTTCCTGTGCCATGGTCCCTTGTCTGTGGAGAGATATCCATTGTATTTCTCACACCCAGAAGCCTGATGCCAGTGTTCTGTGTGTCTTTGAAAACTGAGCCACTTATTTCACGATCTGCATATGGCCACTTCAGCTTTAGCACCAGGATTTTTGTTAACGTAGCTCCGTTTGTGCTCATCTCCTCCTTTGGAGAAAGAGAGGAATTGGAAAGTGAAAATACCTCAAAATAAAAAAGACAGACAGACTGACTGTTGTGCTGACAGCAGGATTAGACACTCCTGGTGTTCCCTTCTGCCTCTAAAATGCCTCAGGAATGATTTCCGGGCTATCTGTCCCGGCTTGTGTTGGCCACAGGATCTTAAAACTCCACAAGCAAGTCATTGTTGGTAACCTTGTTTGAGCCAGAGGAAAAAACCAAACTCCTCTGTTGCAGGGCAGCTGATCAGGTGTATAACTCTACCACGGTGTCCCAGGCTCTGTTGCTGCATGTGGGAATGAGGGATAAAGGTGTAAAATGATCCAAAATCTGAGCATCTCGCAGTCTTTCATGTACTCTGAGGTACTGCCATTCCACAGGAGTTCAGGTACAGAGGAGTAAAAGAAGCTGGTTCAGAACAAGTATTAGTGTCTATTGTCCAGTCCATGGGTATAAAGAGATCTTAGGCACAGCCAGGAACCAGCTTAACTCTCCTCAGTTCAAACCAAGCTCCACGTGGACTGGAACATCCTCATCTCCCAGAGCTTGATTGTGAGCAGTCCTTGATCCCTGGCCTGGTGGGTGGACTTGGATTGATTGACAGGAGCCTGAAAATAGGTCTTGGTCTGATGCTTCAAAGAAATAATCTTACAATAACCCGAGAAATTATTTTTCATGTCATTATCACTTCAGACTATGAGGTTTGTGGCTGAAGATAACCTCACACGCATAGGGCATGTGGCTGTGGATGGTCCCTTTGTGCACACTAATACCCACTTCTCCTTCAAATCTTTGCTGTCGATTTAAATAAACAGCACTGAAATGGTTTATTTTCAGCCTCAGTTCATTGACCTTGTTTTGTTGGTTGTTCCTTTGTTAGGAGTACACCTGGTTCACACTTGAATTATTGTTTTGTTCTTCCTTGTTGAGTTGAATTAGATCAAAATAACATTCTCTGTCATCTGCATGTGACCTTTCAGCAGCATTATTCCCCTCACTGGCACTTTTTGAAAGTAGAAATTGCTTTGGCAAAATTTTTTTTGGAGTAGCCCTTTACTTTGGTTGCCTAATTTTACCTCTGCAGAGCCTCCTGCTTCAGATATGCTTTATGTGTGCAAATATTTATTGCCTTTATGGCTGTAGTACCTGAATATCTCACTAATGGTGAGATAACATTTTTCTGAGTTAGGGAGGTGGGAGGAGAATCCCCCATTTTACAGTTTCTCCTTTTACAGCTGTGAAAATGAGCGTAATTTGGATTATGACCATGGGCAAACCATTTAGAGGAGGCTGGTGATTAAACTTGACCATCCTAAGTATCTCAGATTAAGACACCAAAATACAAAATCATCTCTGAACAACAAAAAAATCTTCCTAAGACTGCGGTACGGACTGACTGGACTAAACAGGATGATGGAGAGACATTTCTGATTGGGTGGGAATCAGCAACTGGAGCAGTGGAAAGCAAGATGAATGATCCAGAGTAGACTTCAAAGCTTTGGAGCCTCTGCCCTGTGTCAGCTCAGCTGTTCCTCTGAGCAAAATTACAGCATTTGCAAAAGTTTTTCCACAGTGAAGCCCTGGTGAACACTCTTGGTGGGTGGTCCTTGGCCTTCCCCAGAGCAGGTGGGAGTTGTGGTGGATGGCAGCATTTTTTCTCTTACGATAAATAGGGCAATATTTAGTGAACTGGATTCATGATATCACAAATTGCAGCCTGAAAATGACACTCTTATCTCATTGTATATTTTAAATGCTGGGATTTTCAAAGGGAATCTGCTCCTCCCATGGACTTGTATCCAGCTGTGTCTCTGTTCTTCAGGCTTTTTTAGGAAAAAGCACCTCTTTTTGGATGTGAGATTTGTGGAAAAAAGCACCCAATTTCCTCATTAGTGCTTTAAGCAAGCTTTGTATGATTTATTTACAAATACCTTTACTCCATCTGTTTCTCTGCTTTGTGCATAACCCTCACTTTGGGCACACAAACAGCTTCCTCAGCTTCATGCTTCAATTTGTTTCACGTTTTCATGCAGGAGGGCATTTTAAGGCTGCTTACTTTACAATCATTGTAGGGAAATATTTATTTTACATGCAGTTTTCAGTGAAATCGAAACAAGAACCTTGGATAGGTTTCCACTGATGGTTGGTTTATAAAAATTGTGTGCGAAATTCTGGCTTTGGTGAGTTTTGGCATCAACCTGCGGTGCAGGGAATTCACCTGGAGGATCTGCTTTGGTGAACCTCATTTTCAACTCAGATCAAATTCAGTGTTGCCGCTTTAATTCTCATGGCAGACACATCCAAGGGAAGCACAGGCATATAACCTACTGTTTCCAAGCCCTGTCCTCATTTGCTTGTTCCCCTCTAAATTCATCCCTGCTGCATCAGAGGGGGGGAATCACATGGGTCCTGCTGTCAAATAGAGCAATTGTGGGGTTTTTGTGGCACCAGGGGAGATTTATCCTGGTGGGAAACAGATCTAGCTCCAATCCAGGGCTTCCCAGCCCATCAGGAAAAAGGGGCTGGGGGTGATGATCCAAATCTGCCCTTTTGTCTCTCTATCCCTTGCTTTCCTGAGACCTCCTTAGGTTGCTCCACTCAGGAGTTAGGGCTGATTTCTTTTTCTGCTGGCTCCCCTGAGGCCATCTGAGCAAGAATTCCAGCTATGATCCTTCTGTCTCTCCCTTCTGCAGTGCCAAAGGCAAGGCTCCAGCTGACTTTACTAACAGAGGAACAAACAGAGTTGGTTTTGCCTGAAATGACGTATTGTGATATCTTTGTTTTTCTGCAGTGACAATTTGCATGGTCCTTTTCTCTGTCCCCACCGTAAAACAATATTGGTGTAGGTATGTCAGCTGAACAGCCTTCCCTGTGGGTTTTAGGATAACATTACTCCAGGAAAAGACTTGGATTCTTGCCCTTTTGAAATGTCAGAATGCAGTGTTTGGGCATTAAGTTGAAAGGAGAATTCCAGAATGCTCCGCAGAGAATTTTGAAGGAGAGAGGAGTATTAGATATGCTCCAACCTGTTCTGGTCACTTCCCTAAACTCCCCTGTATTCCAAGCAAAGAGAACAGTCCTCCCAGAGTTTTGGAAAAGGACTCTGTCTGAAGTTGTCCTTTACAAGAGGCTAAAATTTTGGTGAGCTAAAAATGGCATTTTTCGTAGAATCACAGAATATCCTGAGTTGGAAGGGACCCCCAAGGATCATCAAAGCCCAATGCCTGACCCTGCACAAGACACACCTGTTTTTGAGCCCCTGTTTTTCCCAACGTGAGCTAGGTTAATACCCCAGGATATAACCCAGTCCCTGGAGCTGTTAGAGGAAGAATCCCTGCTAGGAACAGAGTGGCCTCTCGGAGCCTGGTGATGGTTTGGTTGCTGATTAACTGTGATGAGTGAAATCCCCATCAAAATCAGTGGAAAAACTCCCCCTGATTTGAGCAGGGGCAGGATTGCCTCTCTCTGCTCTCAGCCCTACAGAAGGGATGAAGAAGTTAAGCTCTGTGTATTTACTGACTCTCTGATCCCCAAGCCTGTGTAATGTCCCAGTGAGAACTCCATCCATCCAGCCCTTCTCCCACACACATTTGAGCCTCTCCTCCCAGACTCTGCTTCTTCCCTGGTATCTGCTGTCCTTGGGTGAAATCTCTTGCTGACATTGCCTCTGTTGACTCAGTCAACCAGTGTTGTAATCATAGAGAGAAATTACAGTGAGAGAAATTATAGCTTTTTCTGGCCTGGTGGCTTGAAAGCCAGCTGGCTTTTGAACTCGAGCAGCAGTTATCCTAATGACATGAGGAGGGAAGGCTGGGGAGGGGAGCCTATGTATCTTGGGAGGTTCAGGAGATGAAGAGGAGCCTCACATGGGCTGCTGTTGGCTCCCTTATTCCTGACCCTGCTATTAAAGAGCTCCCGTGGGCAGCATGGCAGGGGTTTGAGCTGCCCAGCCGCAATCAAACTCAAAGTGAGGTGACACCAGGTCTCCCAGGTCATCCTGAAGATCACCTCCTTGCTGGAAGGAGATGTTTCCAGTCAGAAATGATTCCTCACCTCTTGGGTTTTGATCTGAGTGTGACAGAGTATGAAGCTGCCCCAAAGGAGATCAGAGTCTGTGATAGTCTCATCTTAAAGTGGGGTTTAGACAGGGTGAGGGTGTGGGGTGGTATTTAAACCCGCTAGTGGAGATTAGATCGTATTCTACCTCACTGAGTGCATTTATTTTGTATTATCGGGGTTAGTCCTGTGCTGGTCTAGAGTGTAAATGATGAGAGAAGGAGGAGGGAAGTAGAGACAGAAGGAGGTGACAGCAGTGGTCAGGCAGGGACTTGTGGCCGAGCTGGAATTATAAAACCAAGTGTTTTGCCTCCAAGAGCAGTGACCGCAGAGCTGCAGTGTCTCCCCAAGTCCCTGGCTGTGTGTACACAGCACTGCTTTGTTCCACAGGCACCAGCCCCAGTTTTGTTTCTCTTTGCACCCAGAGATGAAAGAGGAGCTGTGTGCTGGGACCAGCCCTGCAGACAGGCTGCCCTGACTCTAGAGCTCTTTTCTCTTTCTGGCAGCGGTTCTTCTGCCCCAAAGAAATGTTTAATTCTCTAGAAATGTAGTGAAAATATCCACAGATTATTGGGGATTTCTATGGGTGGGAATCCTTGCTCTCTGTGACTGGAATAATGTCATTGCCACATAGGGGTGCAGAGTCCCTCCTGCCCTGTCCCTCCTCTCCCCAGCTCCCTTTGGTCCTTTTTACACCCCCAAAACCAGCCTTGGTCCTGATTCACTCTAAATCTCTTTGCTTCACCAGCTCCCAGCTTCCTGCTGCTGTGTTTGTGCCTTTCATTCAGGGCAGGCTTAAAATCCTTAATGAGAAAGTGGGGCTGTAAGCAGAGCTGGGCAGTTCCCTGGTGTGAGCTCCTCTTCCCGAGCTTTTAAACCCCTCTAAGTCCATTAGGCTCTGCCTGCAGCGGACTGTGCAGCCTGTGTCCTGGGGCTCGCTCTGCTCGCAGCATCCCAGCAGTGCTGGATGGGATCCCCCATTGTTCTGGTGGGGATTCCAGCGGGGGCTCACAGGGATCTGCCAAGCCCTTGATGTCCCTTGCCAGAGAGCACAGGAGGAAACAGCTGTGCAGACCTCAGATGTGTTGTGTGTTTCTGTGTGTGCTGAGGGCACACCCTTTGGGCTTTTTTGACACTTTGGGCTGCAGCTGTTGTTTGCCACCTCTCTGTGCTGGGAGAACGGGTTCCTGTGAGGAACAGGCCCCTGTGACGAGCACACAAAGACTCAGGAGCTGTGTGGCTGTGCCTGGGGTGATGCAGGAGGCCTGTGGTGTGGTGAGGTGTTTAACCCTGGCTGTCACATACTCAGCTGGGCCATCATCCTGCCTCAGTGCTGAAAGGTGAAATCACTGGCCCTGATGTTGGGCTGGAGTCCTGTGAAACCTCTGCAGTGCAGCCTGGCTTGTTTTTGAGTCAATCAGGAGATTTTTCCCTATTTTCCCATCTTTTCCTTCCGCAGACCTGCAGGGGATCCTGCCCCTTGCTCCTCTGCCGTCTTTCTGCCTCCTCTCCTATCCTTCTGCCTCTTGGCAGGACTGATTTTTTAAAGAGCAGGTGAGGGGTCCCTTCCTCTGTTTTGCCCCATTCTGCTCCAGCCCCTCCTTGTGCAGGAAGGAGGGGATGGAGGCAATTCCACACGTGCTGGAACCTGGTTTAGTTCTGAACACACGAGTGCTGGAGTGGCAGCAGTTCTGACAGTGCAGATGTGACTGACCTAGATTTTTCCATGCATCCAAAAAGAGGGATTTATTTCAGGAGAAATTAACCCATGTTGTCTGTTGATGCAATAGCACTTAATGCCTCTTATTCTATTTAATGCTGGGGCTCAGTGGTGCTGCTTTCTCACTGTGTGAGGAAGAGTTCTTTTGTTTGAAGAGCTGCTTTTAAGTGCTTTTCTTACAGAGTCACAGAATGGTTTGGGTTGGAAGGGACCTTAAAGATCATCTTGTTCCACCGCCTGCCATGGGCAGGGCACCTTCCACTATCCCAGGTTGTTCCAAGCCCTGTCCAGCCTGTCCTTAAACACCTCCAGGAATGAGGAACCTGAGCCAGGGCCTCACTACCCTTATAATAATGAATTTCTTCCTAATACCTCATATAAACCTGTCCTCCTTCAGCTTAAGGCCACCTCCCTTGTCGTATGACTACATGTGCTTGTGAAAAGTCCCCCAAATTCTTGCTTTCTGTGTCCAGTGCTCTCATCCCAAGTTCCAGGCCTTAGAGATGACACAAAAGAGAAGTAAAGAGCCCGTAGATCTCTCTGCTGTGCTGTGTCTCACCCAGCTGCTTACATCAGTGGAAAATGTATGTGATGTTTTCAAGGGTGCAGGTGTAAAAGTTGGCTCCTCCAGGTCTGCTGTGGATGGAAAAAAAATCTTAAAAAATAAAATTTAATTATTCACCTCGCTTCGTATAACATCATTAGCTGCCTATGATAGGTTTTCAGGGCATGTGTGTTAAACCTTGCTAGATAAAGTATATTAATCACCTTCAAGTCTTGACAAGGTCTTCAAAGGAGCAGCAGGAAATGGTGCCTCCGGCTCTTTTCTTTGTCTATGCTTCTGAGCAGGGAATTTTTGTCTCCCTACCAGTGTTCAACCCCTTGGCTGCTTTTGTCTTCCTGTGAGCTTGACTCAGCAGAAAATGCCCTGGTCAGTCAGGACCTTTCAGCTCTCCACGTTGGGAATTAGCTCTGTGTGCCATGGGAGGAAAGCAAGTGGAGCCTGAAAGAAGCAAAGGCTGAAACCAACTGCAGGATTCCCCACTTGGGATGGATTTGGAGTGCTGTCTGTGGAGTAGGATTTGATGTCTTCAATCAGCAAAGCCTTTTTTCCCTCTTATCCTTCAGCCCCTGTGCCTTCAGAGTTCATAGATCCCATCTGTTTCTTAGAAACTGGATTTTTTGTCTAATCTTTCTGGTGAGAGGGAGAAATGTTTGAGGAATACAAATTAGCTCCTCCTGTCTGGCACACTTTAATCACACTCAGAAACTGCCAGTTGTTACCAGCTTGGGGCTGTGCCTGCATCTTTTCACAGCCCTCGCTCCCATGGAAGCCCTCTGCATTTGCAAGGAATGCAGGGATGGACATTTAGGAGTTATGGCTTCTGGGAGAACTCTTTTTTTCCCTTAGTACACTGCAGTTGGTGTTGGGACCACCTTTGTAGCAACGGGAATGTCATTCCATTTCTCCATGTTGGTTGCTGGCTGTCCATAGTGGGAGGTGGCTTTGTTGCTGAGGGGTTGTGGTTTTAATTCAAATTAATTAAGCTCACTTAGAGCCTCATATCGTAAGTAAAAAGTGATTCTTTTTATGAAGAGCTGCCTGAGAAGCTGATGTGGGCACCACTGGAAGCAAGGAGATAATCCCTGTCCCTCCTACTTGGCACCTGCAGATCCAGAGGAAAGTGCTTTTGGCTTCCTATTTTAAGTAATACAAGGAACTTTTAGATTTCACATGCAAATATTAACTGGGAAATGCTTTGGCTGGTTTTCAGAGCCCACCAAAAAGGGCTCAGCTTTTGGAAGCTTCCCTTTCGGCCACTTCTCCGGGTGTGTTTCCACCAGATTGCTTTTTTCCCTAGAAGCAGCTACATATGTGCAGCATGGATATTTTTGGAATCTGGGGGACTCTGGTGGTGGTGTTTTACGTATGAATGAAATTCCCTGGCGCGGCCTCCAGGCAGCAGGAGCTGGGGAAGGAATTTCTGGAGAACCCTCCCAAACTATTGCACAGCGCTGAGTTGGTGCGGAGAAGGGAGGAAGCTCCCAGACTACAACACACTGAGTGGTTTGTGCCCCCAAATTGGGGTTCTTCATGGGCCTGGCAAGATTCCAGACTCCTTGAAAAGCCAGGCAGGGCCGGTTCAGCAGCCAGGGGCTGTGTCACAGGATTCTCTGTTCAAATATCCCAATATTGCTTGAAAAAATCTCTTTCCAGAGTGGGTGTCAGTTAATGATAATAAAAGCCTTCCCAGCAGGCTTTTCTTTACTTTAGATAAGATTTCTCAGGATTAGTATCAGTGTCCCAAGAGAAGAGTTCGGCTACTGATGGGCTACAAAGGGCTTTTCAACCCGATGGGCCGAGACTTCTTCCATGGTGAATGGAAAAAATTTTGGAAAGTCTTCATAGCACAGCTGAGAAAAATGTAGATGTGTAGGGTGTTCTTAGAAGTAGAATTAGGCCATGGAACCAGGACCAGAGTTCAGGACTCTGAACCAGTCAGTCCTTCTGCAATGCAAACACTTTGTAATAAAGGTGAAGGTGGCAACTGTATGGAACAACTCCCACTGAGCTATCCTGCCTGGATCCAGGGGCAATTCTGGCTGTTCATGGAATCCCAGAATGGTTTGGGTTGGAAGGGACCTTAAACCCCATCCAGTCCCACCCCCTGCCATGGGCAGGGACACCTCCCACTATCCCCGGTTGCTCCTACCCCTGCCCAGCGTGTCCTTGAACAGGGATGGGGCAGCCACAGCTTCTCTGGGCAACCTGTGCCAGGGCCTCCCCACCCTTATAGTAAAGAATTTCTTTCTAATACCATGTTTGAGACCAGAAATTAGGCCGAGGCGTAGAAAGCAACAGTTGCCCCTAAAAACTGGGTGCATGGAAAAAACAAAAGTCAGATCTTGTGTGTAGGAGTTTCCCAAACCAGTTTGCCACAGGCTGGGTGTCCCTCTTTGAGTGGGCAGCTCAGGTGGTGCCCAGGAGTAGTGCTTTGTGCCCCAAACCTTGGATTCTTCACAGATCTAGGAAGACACCAGACAGCTTGTGAGGCCAGGCTGGGCTGGCTCAAATCTGGAGGAGGAAGTTCAGCAGCTGGAGAACGTGCCACAGGAGTCTCTGTTTAAACTGGGGATAATCTAGTTAGGACCTCCTACAGATTAATGATTTCAGCAAGCACAAGAGCTAATTTGCAGGCAATATCAGTGCCACAGAGTGGAGAGAACACCCGCAGATGGGCAGGTGTGGTCAGGAAATGGCTGTGTGAGGGGTGGATGTGCTGCTTGATCTTTGTCCTTTGGTAGGAAACAGGTTCTGCTGCACTTCCATGCCACATCCCACCACGTTTTCTCCATAAACACACATTTAGGTCTGATTCAGCCCTCGCTTCCCTGCCTGCAGTTGTGTGTGACAGTTGTCAGTAGTTTGAGTGGGAGCAGGATGGGGACTCCCAATGTCGTATCAGAAGTGGCGGTGGTTTGCTGGTGATGGGTGACAACTTCTTCCTCGGAACATGATGTCACCTTGTCACAGACATGAGGAGAGGAAGTGTCTGGTCCTCATCCAGCCAGGGGAGATGTTTATTTGACAAATACCGGGTTTTTCTTTTCCCCATTTCTCTCACAAGCTGTGTTAATAAAAAGTGCTTGTATAGAATCAGAGCTCNGGACGACCAACTTTTCTAATCCCAAACACACACAGCCCTCTCAAAACCATCACAAGTTTCCATTGTAAAAACTGGCATTCTGCAGTCATATTCCTCTTCATGTCCAACACTTCTGAGACAGCTTCAGGCCACGAAATGCAAGTGAGAAGCCAAAACTTGGTGATAACAATGCAAATCCAGAACTGTTCTGGCTTCCCAGCGAGCAGAAAAAGCCTGAGGGGCAGGACACATCTCCAGTGACCTGAGAGGGACAGAGCTGGCTCACGGCACGTGATCTTTTGTCCTCGTGTGTCTGATCCAGCTCTTGCCCCTTGGATGTGTTGTTAATTCTTGTGTTTTGCCTTGACTTGAAATCCATGGCTACAAACCGAGGTTTTTCTCCATCCTAGTCCCTCAAGGTTTACAGACCAATTTATATGGAAGCCTTTGAAGTCCTGTGTGCTCTTTTCATGGCCTTCAAGTGTGGAGTAATGCCTAAAAGAAAATAAATCTTGGAGCCACTTAAATGTCTCTTTTGAACTTGATTCCTCTCCCTCTCTGCCATGGTGACCTCCTGAGATACAATAAATGCACAATAAACCTTTACTGGGAAGAGATGGAGCCTTTTTTTTTATCTGACCTTAATACGCTGCCATTCCAGCTGCTGGGGAGGGTTATTAATTATTGCTGAATTCTTTATGTTTGTGTCCAGCTGGCCTCAAATTGTTAACTGTATTTTGGATGTAATCAGCCAAAAAGACAAGTGAAATATCTGTATGACATCAGTGAGGGAATAAGGGAATGTTGCAGTCTGAAAATGTAATCAGTGGAGCACGGATGTGTCTGATTCTTCTGAGCCGGGTCCAGCTTCTGATTTCTCTGCATCAGGTCTCATAAACTGGATCTGAACTGACAGAAAACAACATGTGATGTCATTTAGGCTGCCTTTTCTATGAGTTTGGCAGGCGTGTACAGGAGAACAGTTCTTGGGTAGTTGTATTAGCACCATAAATGCTGTTCTGTGCAGGGCTGTAACTCCTCAGAATAATCTCCTTATTCCAGTATCTTTTCTTGGGGGGGAAAAAAACAAGAATAAAATACCGTGGGAATAAATCCACACAAATACACAGAGCTAAAATCTGATTGCTGGAGCCAGGATGTGAAGAAAATCCTTTATTTGGTTTCTCATCAGCTGAGGTGCATCAGTTTAGCAGTTCCCTTCAAAGTGATTTTGTCACTGTCTTTCCTTTTCCCAGATCAAACTCATGATGCAGAGCATGGTTCAGAGGAAGAATTGGGGTGGAATCAAAACATAGGAGGTGTGAGGCTCTTCAGGATCTCTTGATTTGGGATTTTTGAGCTCACAGAAGGGCTGAGGTCTCTCTAGCCTGGGTGGGTGCAGGGCTGCTGAGCTGGAAATTGGAGTTTAATACTTAAATCAGAATTTTTGCTGCTGAAAGGTTTGACTTTGGAATAGCTTTGTTACTGGATGAGGCAGCTTTTGGTAGCTCAATTCCTTGACACATAAAAGGGTCATGATACATAAAGATAGAAGGGATTGTGATATTTCACCAGCTGAGAATTTGAAGCCTCTGGATCAAATAAGCTCTGTGATTATGGGATAATCTTATATGGGTCAGTCGAGGGCCTGACTTTCAGTTCATGGAGATTGATTTTATTCCTCTTGCTTTCACAGAATTACTCCCAGTTCACACCAGTGCCAGGAGAATATTCCTGCAGCCACAACCTGACAACTCCAGACTTCTAAGTAGGAAGCTGTGCAGTTACCAGGGCTGAATTTAATTACAACCTCTCAATAAAATGGCTTGTGACAGAATGTATAACTCAATAAATTCACCAGATTTCATCACATGCAGTTGCTGTGGGGATTAAGTAGTATTAAACAGGCAGATGTGTTTATAGTGATCAAGCTGCTAATTTAAAGTTTTGGGTAGGGGAGATCTGCCTGCTAACAGTTAAGCTTAAATGTTAAGGATTTGCACCTTATAAACTCCTCTTAAACAATAGGCACATTTAATGCTGGTTGGAGCAGGAAATAGTGCGTAAAACTGCAGTTTATAATAGCAAGTGGAACCCTGAATACATGGTTTTTATTACATACACAATTTTGGTAACATCTGACCCTAATTCATGTTTATATTGTCCATTTCAAACAGTTTTTCTCCTTCCTGGTAGTGGCATTCATTAGCTGAAGCCTCAAAAAAATTTCATGCACACTTTGGATGACACTTAATTAAACCAGTTGAAAAAAATCCTTTCCAGGGGAAAGCTGGAAGCAAGGGCTATTAATAGAAGCTCCAGGAAGGGGTTGTTTGCAAGCCAAGGCCTGCTCAACTGAGGCAGGATGCAAAAAAGAAAAAAAAAATGCACATGCCACAATGCCAGGAAGCTATAAAACCCATTAATCCCCACCCATGAGCACATCCATCCCAAGAGCAGAGTTTTGTTTTCAAGGAAAGGCAAAGAGCTGGATCCAGCTCTCCCTCTGAAGCAATAATTTCTCTGGAGCTTAGCAAGGGGTCAAAAATATAAAGGAATTGCTCTTCATCTGCTTTTTTTTTTTTAATTTGAGAGAGATTCCAGGTGCCAGAAAGAGATTATATGGGATTTTTTCTGGCTCTGGTCTCAGAGCATCCTGCAGGCTGTTGGGTAATTCCCCAGCCTTCTGTGCTGGATCCCTCGTGTCCATATCCCTTCTTGCTCAGGGTGCAGATACCACCCTGCTCCAGGAAAGCTCTTCAGGAGCAGAAAGCCCCCAAGTTTGGAAAAGGGAGCCAAGATGTGATGCAACATTTCCTAAAGCCACCGTTTAAAGCTGAGATTGGCACTATTTTCAGTGGGCTGTGGAAGTGGTTTTTAAGTGTGGGAGCAGCTGGATGAAGACAAGGAGATGTCTCAGCTGAGCCTTAACTGTGGTTCAGCTTTTAGGCTGCCCTTTGTGGAATCACGTTTTGGACTTGATCTGGGGTTGGACTTGATCTATGTGGGTCTCTTCCAGTTCAGGGTATTCCATGATTCTGCAAATTGTGTAAAAAAGCAGTAGGAATGATCTGAACTTCAAAATTACTTGTGTGTGTATGGGATTGTGCTGAGATCTGATTTTAGTACAGGTTTTATGTTAATATATGATAAGAATGTGTTAATAATTGGTGATGCTAGCACTCTAGAAACTTCTACCCTGTGTAGATTTTTCCATATTTGTGTTAAAACAACACTGCTTTATTTTCCCCATCCTTGGAACATTTAATCCATTCCCCTAAGTTTTTGCCTTCTCCTTTCATTTCACACTCAAATCTCTCCCCACCAGCATCCAACCAGTTTGGCTCATGAGATACAGAATATTCCAGCGTGGCTGGATGCCAGCTCTGGTGCAGGAGAGCCACATGGATCACCCAGTGCTGTTGTCTCACTTCAGCTTGTTGTCTGTCTTTAATCCTGAGCGATTAATCTGGTTGAGGAGGAGCAAAGGATCCTGAACTGAGTGAGGCAGGCAGGAAAACAGCCCTGGATGGGGGTGGGTGGGAGCTGGAACACTGGGAAGCAGGAGCAGATGCACCTTGTAAACCGTGTGTAATGACAGGAGAACCAAACCAGGCATGGGAAGGCTAATTAAGAGTGTGGGTGATTAGGGCTGGAGCATGTGGGTCCTCAGGTGCTCAAGTCCCACTGCCCTCAGAGGGAGGTGAGGGCTTGGATTGTCTGGGAGAAAGATAGACTAGGCATTTTGGAATCCTGCCAGTGTTTTAAGAAGGAAAAAATTAGGTTATTTGTAATGTATAAAATAGTTTTTCTTATAATTTTTTTAAGAAGTTCCTTTGCTAGTGTAACAGCCTTGTTTGCTCTCAGCCCTGGGCTGCTGCATTTTGGGTTCTGCAGCTCAGAAGGTTAAAAGATAAATCTACAGAATGTTTTCTGCTCTGCTCTGCTGAGAAACCGCTGTAGCCCTGAGCTTGGCTTTGCCCTGTGCCTTGCTGAGAGTGTGTTACATAAAGAGAAACATTAGGATTAGGCCTGAATTTCACTCAGATTCAGGGAGCCACTACAAGGCCCACTAGCTATTTAATTCCTCCTTTGAAGATTTCAGCACTGATGAAGTGATTCTTAAATTATCTTTTCCTTTTCTTTTTTTTTTTCCCTCTCCGTTTTTTTTTCTGGTTTTGGAACAAGCTTTGAGTTTAAAAATGAGCTGGCAACTTCCTTCTTAGACCTCAAGCAGCTGAATTCATTTGCACAGCAAAAAAAAAATTAACAACAGGAAGAAAACATCTGGGCTGGGGAGCCTGAACAGATCAAGGCTGTGGTGGTGGAGGGAGTAAAGGGGTGACAACAGCCTGTGTCACAACACTTTGTCCTGAGTGTGCCCTGCAGGCGTGGGGCCACCCCAGGGATCGAACATTCCTGGTTCCTGAGGTGATGGAAGGAGAGATGGGGCAGTGGAATGGGATCCCCAGGGAGAAGGAGTTCTGTGGGGTCAGGACAGCACTGCTTTTCCCATGGGAAGCCTCCTGGGAATTCTCCACGGAGGGATTTGCTGTGAGCTGGGGTGGGTCAGCCCTTGTGTCTGTGGTCCTGGGGCAGATCATCCCCAGGGGTCATCCTGGGAGCCTGGGGCTGTGGGAGCGCGGCGGGATGAATCCTCCATCAGCTGCTTGTGCTGCTCTGGAGCGCAGGGACCTGAAAGAAAAAGCTTTTTGTTTTACTCTGAGCTCTTGAGCTGTGCCTGATGGCTGTAAGAAGCTTCTCTGAGCTGCATGTGGGCGATTCCTGGCCATGGCAACAGGCAGAAGCAGTTTCAGAGCTCAGTCCTTTTAAGAGCAGATGAAGAGTCAACCTTGACTCCTCTCCTTTCCTGGATCTGGGCTCATTTTTACTTATTTGGTCTCCCCAAAACCCCACCCTTGCATGAAGGGATGTAGGCCATGATCTTGCAATGTGTTTGGCCCCTCCCATTGTACAGATGATGGAAGAATTGAGGAGACTTTGCCATTTGTGTCTGAATTGCCTCCAGATTACATCTACCTTCTCCATGCCTTTTGTGCAGCATCCACTGCTCCTGCTGCCTCTGCTGCAGCAGCACAGTTTCCATCCTGCCCTAGGGTCAGGTACAGGACCCCAGCTCTTGGGCCCCTCTCCAGGGATGTCCCTGTCACTGTGACTGTCCCTTGGTGTGCTCTGCTGGGTCCTTTCCCTGAGTCTCTTCGGACCAGTTCAGTCCCAGGATGTGAAGGCTGTTGCTTACCTTGCACACTCAGTCTGCCTTCCTGCTGAGTTCTTCATGTGGGTGTGGGGAAGTGGTGGTTCGCTGGTGTTTGCCTGGCAGAGCTGCTGTGGAGAGAAAGTATGCTGTGTTTTGAAGGTGTTGGAGCGTGATTTGGCTCTCAGTGAGCTTAGGGGAGCTGCCACAGGAGATATTCCCAACCCCTGGAGTTGACTTCCCTGCACATTTGCACCACCACCTCCATCCCTGACCCTTATTGCAACCAGATGTGGTTTGGCTTTGTCAGAGAGCTGATAGAGCTCCCTTACCCCTCATCCCACTGCCCCCACAAACTCCCATTAGTCATCCTTGGGCAGTGCATGAAGTGAGGTGGTGATAAAGCTCCAATCCCAGACACCGGAGCCATTCCTGGGGGCTCCAGAGCCATTCCCAGGGGCTCAGTGCTGGGCTCTGAAGACTCTGTGCTAACCCCTTGGAGCCCTCAGGCAGGATTTCCCAATGCCCACAAGCCATCCATCATCTTGGGGCTGACAGAGCTCTGAGGGCACCTTTAGTCTCGAGTGGAGATGGATTTATTCCTGTGATGTGTTAGAGATTAAATGGGCTTTTTTTGGCTTTTTAATTAGCCATTTGTGTAAACCTGGGCTTTCTCCCTGTCCCATTGGAAAAGCAAAGGGAATGTAATTTTTCTCCTTGTTGTTCATTCTACTTAAGCTAAAGATTAACTTTGGCAGAGCGACAGGGGCTCTGTACTGGCCAAGAAACAATTCAGGCTGGAAGTTAGTGGAAGGTTTCTGACCACTAGGGAGGAGCGGATCATGGAACAGAAATGGGATGATTTTTTGAAAAACAGGTCAGTTTATTGTCTGGTTATATTTGGGCTGCTTTTCCCAGTGGTGGTGAAAAGCACATCCTTGATGTGGGGCCAGACAGGAGGCAAATTTCCAAGTTTTCACTCAGAGCATGGATTTCTGTGATGGGCAGGGAGGGAACAGAGACTACCAGCCACTCCTGGAGCCCCAAGCTGATCAAAGCTGCAGCTGCGCTCCCGAGGCAGTGAGGATGTGCATATCATGTTCTTCCCTTGGTGTGATGCTTCCAGGGGAAAAACCTTTTGGAAAAGCAGAAATATTCTAAGCTGTCTCCCTTTGCAAAGGGGAGAAGGTGGGCAGAGTTTTGCAGCAGGGATGGTTGTTGTGGGTGAGCTCTTGGCTTTCTGCAGTGTGTGCACAGCTCAGGCAGCTAAAGTGTCTCTGCTGACTCGAGTGGCTGAGGCTTGTGTCTGTTCAGGAGAGCTGGGCTGCCTTTCCCTGTGTGAATCTGGTTCTTCAGGCAGTGCAAAACCAGTAAATCTTGGCTACTGTGTCTGCGTGGGGGTGAAGCAAAGCTTTGTTCTGCCCTGAGGGTGAGTGGGACCCACGGACTCTGTCTCTCATCCCAGCTGTGATTTAGAGCAACCCTAATCCTCACCATAAAGTTAAAAATAAACTGCTGGGATTTCTCTGCTGATAATTGAAGCAACTTCTTATTTTCCTGTGTGTTTTAATGGAGAATCAAGCCAGGTCCTTTCCTCCTCCCCAGTAGCGCCTGCCCAAAGTCCCACTGGCTGTTCCTACTCTCACAGTTCAATACTGGAGGTGCTGACTTGCTTCTTTTATTTCACTGTGTCTTTTGAAGATCTCAGAGACTCCATGTGCTCAAATAAAAACCAGGAACACTGAACCTTCAGATCCAGGTCCCATGTGTCACCCTTTGAGGCTGTCCTGCAGTTGCAGCTGCCTGTGAATCCAGCTGCTGCTGGATTTGGTGTGAGGATCAAACTGAGCAGGTGCCAGAGGCAGCAGGACCTTCTCAGTGTCAGAGAGATCTCTCCAACCACAAATTGTTGGTCCTGCTTCCTCCAGTCCTCTGGAAGTTGCTCCTGGTTGGGATGTGTAGCACCAATAGTTGTAATAAACAGGTTGTAGTAACAACTCATTTTCCTTCAGCTGCTGCTCCATAATCGACTTCCCTGGCTGCATTCTCTAGAAACCACTGAGATATTTCAAACTTAGAAATATTTTAAGGGGAAAGAGGATGCCTTGATTTTGCAGCAGCCTCTGCACAGCTGTGCTTGCTGTCCTGGGTACCCAGGAAAGCTCCTGCACCAGCCATTTACCAGTGTTTTGGTTGTCATTCCCAGTTGACCATGTGGTTCCCGAGCCTGGGACCAGTTTGCTGACGGCGTTCGACCAGTGGCGAGAGTGGGCAGACAGCAAATCCTGCTGTGACTACTCCCTGCACGTGGACATCACTGAGTGGCATAAAGGTGTCCAGGAGGAGATGGAAGCTCTGGTTAAAGATCATGGTAAGCTCATGGAAGCCTTCCCCCTCCTTGTTTTTCAGGATTCCCTGTTTTTTAGGGCTGTCTCTCATGCAGTATTTTACTTTCATATCCCAATAAAGCTGTTTTGGGCCCATTCTGGCTCTTGGGAAGGTTTGGACAGTTGGGATTGCAGAGAGCTCAGGGGTTGGAGCAGTGTTGCAGCACTGATTTTCCAGAGGTGAATCTCCTGCTTTTCCCGTGCAGAGCAGCTCCCGTGTCCAGTGGAGGCCCTTTGGGTTCATCAGTGCTCTTGGTGATACCTGCAGCCACTAAAGTGCTGTAAACAAGGGAAGGATCAGCCCCAGGAGAAACAATCCAGCTCTGGCTGCTGAAAGTGAAGAGCTGAGTAAAATGACCTCATAGGTTTTCCCCCTCTTTAATTTCCTTGGCGTTTCATCCTCAGACTGGAGTAATTGTCCATCCTGTTTGTAGTTTCAAAACCCAGCATTTTATGCCCTAATAGGAGCTTCCCACACGTGCTGGGTGAGAGTTTTTACTGGTTCCAAAGGCTGGAGAGGGAAAGCCAGCTTAGGATCAGTGGGTCAGTTTGGACGCATCACAGACATAGATTTCCCGTTGTTCTCCCTGGAGGGTGAGTGGGATAGGCCAGCCAAGCCCAGTCTCTGCTTTTGTGTGAGATGCATTTTTGCTTTTATTTTGTTACTCAGTCTCCTACAGTGCTGAATCCACGGAATTATTGCTGGGGGGCTGATTTAGGGGTTGAATTCCATGGCTTTACCTGCAATGTGCTCTCTTTCCACCAGGTGTGAACTCCTTCTTGGTGTACATGGCTTTCAAAGATCGCTTTCAGCTCAGTGATTCTCAGGTAGGAAGGAAGGCTTCATGTTCAATTTGTCACAAATAAGTGTTTAAATTCAGTATCCTGGGATCGGACACTCTCTCCTGTTTCCCATCTTTATGTGTGTAACAGTACCTAAGATTGGCAAAAGCAGCCACAGCTCTGGTTTGAAGATTATATTTTTAATTAAAAATAAAACCCAGCCACCAGCAAACCCCAAAAGGCTTGGCTAAGGGAAGCAGTGGTAAAACCCTCAGTTTGAGAGGTCTGAGGTTTTATTCCAGCTCCTTTGAGGTAGAAGCAGTGGCAGTTCTCTGAATTGCTGCTTTATGACTCTGCACAGGGCAGGACAGGGAGATCTCTGGGGTAATTATTCTGTTTAGAAGCTAAAACTGATCCTGGTCCAGAGGTGGTTTTTGGTGGTAGAATCGCTGCGACCTTAAAAAGGAATTATTTGCCCTCCTGTTTGCTGTTCTGGTGAACATTTGGGCACATTTAGCTGTTGAGAGGAGCAGTTTATGTTTCTGAAGGTGTGGGAGGAGAGGAATGCCTAGGAGTGTTGGTGTGTGAGTTATCTCTGAGGGCTGTGGAAACATTTTGATGAGGGACCATTGACGGCGCCAGTTGGAGGTTACTGGACCTGAGCCCTCTCAGACTGGTTGCTGGAGTGGGAAATCACACTGCTCCTACCTCCAGATACTGGATTTCCATGGAGAACCTGCCCCCATCACTCAGATATAAGGGATGTTTCTCATGCCAGGCACCAGTAAATGAGACATGAAACAGGTACAACTCTGCAAGTCCTTTAAAATCATCCAGCTGTGGGGCTTGTGTTGTCGTTTCTTCCTCCTGTGTGGTAAATACTCCAGACCTGCCACTGGATAATCCTTCTTTGCCACATCAGCAGCATCCAACTGTAGAATTGGGAAATTCAGTGACAGGCGTGAAAATGGCTTGCATCTCTCCAGCAAACCACATCTTATATTGCTTAGTGCTTCTCTTTCTCTTTTCCCTTCTGCAAAATTCTGTTTTCTGAGGGGATCTGGAGTGTGGCCTTCCCAGCAGGTGTGTTCCTGTTGTGATGTGTGTTATCTGTCCCCCAGATTTACGAGGTCCTGAGTGTGATCCGGGACATCGGCGCCACAGCCCAAGTGCATGCTGAGAACGGTGACATCATTGCTGAGGTATGGCCTGTTTGTTCTCTGAGTTATTGGCTGCAAAGTGCTGGGAGGCGGTTAAATTCTGACTCCTTCTTTTCAAAAAGAAAGCCACCCAGGCTTTTGAGAGCATGGCATGGCTGTATCGAGGGTGTGAGCAGAGCTGTACAGCAGATTTTATCCCCTTTGACACTGATAAAGCAGGTTTTTGTGGCAGCTTTCAGTTTGGGCTGGATATTGGGCATCTCTGCCTCTCTCTGCAAAAGTGAAAAGCTGGGTGTGACTGTCACTGTGTGCAACAAAATGTTCTGCAGGAAATAAGAAGAGGGGGAGTGGGAAGGGGAATGCAGCTTCATACAGTACGTGGGGTGCTGATGTTTGGGGTCTGTTTATCTTTCAAACAGCAGCAAGGGAGAAATATTAATAATGTATTCAATTTAATCTTATCTCCAGCCTATTTTGTACACTGTGTCTCAAGCACTCAGATTTCTGTGTTCTCTGGCTGGGCAAGAGCCCACCCCAGTCCTTGAGCTGGGATCCCAGCTGCAGGATGATTTTTTCCGTGAGATCTCATTTTGCCACATCTTAGAGATGATTTTATAGACAGAAATGAGTGCTGAAAGTCGAGGGGCTATGAACCCAGTGTGAAGCAAATCCAAATAAAAGGTTTCCTTGACCTCCTGTGAACAGATCAGCAAGGTTTTATGAGCTCTGGTTATTCTCAGCAAGGGGAGTTGGACAGGACTCTCTTGTAGGGCCATTATGCAAAGCCCCATGTGATTTTTAGCCACCACAGATGCTCAGGATCTCACTCGTGCCCCTTTCCAGCAGCTGTGTGGGCTGCAAGAGAAATGCCCTGTTGCTTTAAATCTCATCCCTGCTCTTTTTTCCTCCCTGCCTTAGGAGCAGCAAAGGATCCTGGAACTGGGGATCACAGGCCCTGAAGGGCATGTGTTGAGCAGACCTGAAGAGGTGAGAACTCCCCTGCCTTTGCATTTACCCCCCTCCCCAATTTATAACATCTCTGCATTGCCATCAAGTACTTCATGTTGAGATGAATGTGGTTGGAAACAGGATTTTTCTGCATTTGGGGTTATGTTGGTGGAATTCTGCCACTGTCTTTCCTAGATCCAGTCTCTTGGGCTTCTCTCTTAGTCATTATTTTATCAGACTTCCAGTGAATTAGCAGAATTTTTTAATATATGCCCAAATCCTGACATTGTCTTAGGTACTTCCATAGCTTCCATTACTATGATATTTGATATTTCGATGAAATTTTACCAATGGGGTGGGGGTTTTTATACCAATGGATTAAGTGGTTTCGTGTAGGTACAGAAAGTATGTACCAGAGAGGGGAGGTCATGCTCAGGCCTTAGCCCAGCACTTTAATGTAGTTACCCTTCATATTTCCTCATGGATTTCTCCAGGGACAAGCACCCCTAATGTCTCTAAGCCTTTGAAATAAATCCCAAAAATATGAAAGAGCCTTAAAACTTTGCCTTTGAGGTTGGTTCCCATTGCATTCTTCACTCCCAGTCCTTCAGTGTCTCTAAGATGGACACCTCACCGTGGCATTCCAGGTTTGTGGGGTCCATCTGTTCTGTACAAGCAGCTCTTTTTTTTCCTCCACAATCCTGGGGCTTTTCTGCCTGCCAGATGTGGCAGCTGGGAGCTGGGGCTGTGAGATCATCCACGCGTGCCCCTCATGCCCCCTCTCTATTTCCTCCCCTTGGTTCAGACAAGCAGCATCCAGAGGCATTTCAGTAGGAACATAAATCATTCTTTTGCTTGGGGAAAAAAAATAATGCTCCTCTTGGACAGTAAGTGAATCCTCACAGAATTTGTGTGTGGCTCCAGGAACTGGGATCTTTTGCTTCCTGAAATTGTGAGCAAACACTTTGCACTGAGCTTTCCAGTAACGCATCCAATTTGTGTTTTTTTAACATATTTTTTGGTATGCATCAGGAGAGTGAGAACAGATGCTGGTGTGACGCTGTAGGGAGTTCAGTTTGTGTTGTTTTCAAAGGAAGGTTGCTCCTACCTTAAAGGATCTGGACATCAAACCAGCCAAGCTGTGTCTGGCTGTTTCAGAGCTCATCATTCATGGAGCAGGAGCTTTAAAGTGTGAGTTGTGTGGTTCCCAGGTATGGATGAGTTGTTAATCTGTGCAGGACTGTGCTCTGCCTCAGTGCAGGGAGGAAAAAGGCAGCCTGAGGACACATGGCTGCCACAGATGAGGCTCAGTGAAGCCTCTCCCTGATGTCACACAGGGCAGCCTCTGTGCAGCTGAATTCAGCTGTGATCTGCCCAGGCTTGGGAGGCGTTTGGTTCAACATTCTCCTCCTTGAAAGTCATGGGAAACAGAGCAGGAAACAATGTCATCTGGTTCCCTCCCTTTCTGCAGCGCAGGAGTGACTGTGCTTTTAAAAACATCCAGCTCCCCTTGGGCTGGCTGGTGATAGAGGCCAGATTCCAAGGGTGGCAGCAGATCCCTAATTCCTGTTGACTTCAATAGAAGTGGATGTTTGTTGTATCCCTCTGGGGTGCTATTGACACTAGAATTGGCTTTTCCTGCTGCCCCTTAGGGAATGCAAAGCCCATCCTAAGGATGGTTGGCATCTGACTGGAGAGCTCCTTAATTCAGACCTCCATCTACAGCAAACCAGCAGGAGTTGCTGAGCAAGTCTGAAACATTTATTAACTCAAAACTCCCACTCATTTCAGGGAGAATTACATCAGAGTGAAGCGTTCAGGGGCTGGCCACGTGCATTTGTGTCTTGGAGTACACACATCTGAATTCCCAGGCTGGCAGGAGGCTCCAATTGAGGCTTAAGTTTCACTGCTGACTCAGGGGTTTAGCTTTGCTCACCTCTGTCACCTGGGCTGAGCCAAGGTGACAGTGTTCAGTGCGTTATTCCAGCCAGAAAACAGGGCCTGGGTTAAGACAGCACCATCCCAAGTCATCCTCACCCATCACTTTCTGGAAAACTCTCCCCCTCACAGCTCAGTTCATTCTGTGATGACTTTTCAGAGCGATCCATCATTTTTTGTTTTTATTTCAGCCACAAAAACGCTGGAAGCACAAGCAGTCCAAGTGCTCCAGGAAATGTCTGTCTTTTTTTTGTTTCGTTTTGTTTTTTTTCCAAGAGAACTGCTGTGCTAGGGCTTCTAATGCACCCTGGTAATTGCAAACATTCCCCTTTGGACTACTCATTGGGTTATTGTTATGTGCCTGTCACCATAGCATCTGGGCACGAGGCAGGAATTCAGCAGCCTTGTTCAGAAAATATTCTCCTGCTGCTTCACAGTTGCTCAAACGCCTTCTGCCCAAAAGTCTGGGGCTGTGTGTTGTTTTGTCCCTGCTTTGCCTGCAGGGAAACTGAGGCACGGAGTGGAAATGTGGTTCCCGGGTGCTGCAGAGGCAGATCCGTGTACAGACTCGCTCTAGTGGGGAGTTTGCAAAGGGAGGCCATGGCCTGGAAGCTCTGGCCTGAGTCCTCCCCTTGTTTCTCAGAAGGGACAACTGAGCTTTTCTTGGCTCTTCCTTTCAGCCCCTGTGTGGTGCTGCTGGCTGTGACATTTCAGGTCCAACATCCTGGAACAAACCCCTCCCTCACAGCCTTTCCCATTTGCCTGGGGCAGCTGGGCTAGAAAATACCCCTTTGTGAGCATCCCCTGCCTGGGACTGTAACCCTTTGGGCCCCAGAGACCACCCTACTGGCTCTGGGGGGCTGGTTTGTTCTAAAAACTGCTGGTTGTTGTTTTCCTGGAGCATTCCAGCTGCAAACAGGGCATGGGTGCAAGCGGTGGCTTCGTTGGCATGAGCAGAGCTCTTCAGGACACTTGGACATCAGCCTGGCCACAGTTCCCTAAGCTGGTGGTTCTTTTCCAGGTGGTTCTTTTCCTTCAAGCACAGTGCTGGGAGCCAGCAGTCACAGAATCCCAGAGTGGTGTGGGTTGGAAGGGACCTCAAAGCCCACTCAGTCCCACCTCTGCCATGGGCAGGGACACCTTCCACTATCCCAGGGTGCTCCAAGCCCCGTCTAGCTGGCGCTGGACACTTCCAGGGATGAGGGAGCCCACAGCCTGTCTGGGCAATGTGTTCTGGGACAGGTGATGATGATTTGTGGCACTTGGGCTGTGATCAGTCACTGCAGAGCAAGTTTTCACAAGTGCTGAGTGTGTGCCAACCCTACCAGAGTCCATGGGAGAGGTTCTAGGAGCCTCTCGCATTGGGAAATCAGGTGGAGGTTTGCTCTGGGTTTGTTTCTGCTGCTGTTTGCTTGGAAAATGTCCATGGTGTTGCAGGCAGTAGGCACTGTGAGCATCACCCAGCTGTTCAATCTATCTTCTGGATCCTTTGATTAGGACGTGTGATCCATAAAATCAGAGTGATGCCCATCATCCTGAAGCTGAAGTTACAGCGTGACCCTCAGTTTGGCTGAGGTTAATTCTCTGTACACATCCAAGGAAAAGCAGTTGATTTATGGGATGGTTCACACTCTGTCAGATCCCAAGCCAGAGACTGTAGTGGAGGGTACAATTTAGGAGGCTTGTTTGCAAACGTGGCTTACCAGAGTATGTGGTGCAGCATCTCCCTTCTGCGTGGGCTGGAGCAGGAGCAGTTTTGTTGAGTCAACATTTAGTTGCTTATTTTTGTCTAGGTTAAAGAAGGGGCTTAATCATTCTGACCCTGAGCACCTGGAGTGTTGTTTCAGTTCAGGCAGAGAGGCTCTGAAGCAGCCTGGGAGAAAAGGTGGTAATGAGAGGGGACTGCAGCTTGATGTCATTTAATTGCTGTGATTACACTGTGCCTTTTCTGGCCCAGAGGTGTGAAATGCCTCCTCACTCCCTGTTTTCTGGGAGAACAGGGTCTGGGATCTCTGAGGGTAACTGGGGTGCTGTGGGGTGTCTCTGACCTGCTGCCGCCTCTGTTCCTCAGGTGGAGGCAGAGGCTGTGAACCGGGCAATAACCATTGCCAACCAGACCAACTGCCCCCTGTACATCACCAAGGTGATGAGCAAAAGTGCTGCTGATGTCATTGCTCAAGCCAGGAAAAAGGGTAAGTTATTTCCTCCTTAGCTCATGCACTTCAGCTCCTGCCAACATCAGCTTCATCCCTACAGGAAAGGTTTCTTTTTCCAGTGTTATTGTCCAGGCTCTTTTTAAAAAGGTCCCAAGCAACTCCTTCTGCCTCATCTCCCACAGACAAGGATTCAGTGGTTGTGTCAGAGCCAGGAGCTGCTTATTCCTGCTCAGCCCTGAACTTGTCTCTTCACACTCATCCTCCCACACCGAGCCATGTGCCTCCATGATATCACAGAGTCATTCCATGCTCTCTTCATGTAGTGAATCCCCCTGGAGACTGCAGCTGGGTCCTCCTTCCAGCTGCTGTGGTTTTCCCTTGGTGCTTTCTGCTGAGCTTCCTGGGGTCAGCAGTGATTCCTGACAGAGTTCTTGACTCACAGGCCCTGTTGGATTTAGTTGGAGTAGCCAAAGAGGCCACCAGTTCCAGCTGCCTGCTGTGCTTCTTGCTTGTGGAATAGATGCTCTCCATGTGCTGTAACTCACAGCTTGACATCCGTGCAGGGATTGGGATCAGCAGGCTGGGTTAGGTTTGGGAATTGCGACTGCCTCTGGTAACTCTGCTTGGGGATGCTGCAAGAAGCAAGACTCAGACCTGCTGTGGATGCTGCTGCTTATGTCTCTCCTCTCTGACTGAAGCTTGTGAGGGAGCTGAGCTGCTGTGAGGGATGCAGGAGCTTCCCCCAAGCTCTGCCCCTGCTGCCTGGCCCTCCAAGGAGCCAGGGTTGCCCACAGAGTGAGTGCTGTCTGCTGCTTTATCCTGTGACTAAACCCTTCACTTCTATTTAAAGCTGCTCAGGATGGGTGAGTAACCAGGAGGGATGATTTACCCCCTTCTTTCTTCACAAGGCTTGGATTTAATATTCTGCAGCCTAAATAAGCCTGGATGGGTATACAAATGACATCACTTTCCATCTGGGTGTTTGGTGTGAGAAGAGCTGATTTCCAGCAAACAGATTGGTGTTTGTGCATTGGCTCAGGAGTATTTTGGTCCCGTGATTCCTGTTAAAGGAGCTGGTGAGGAGGACTGATTTTCAAGGCTATTTGTGGAAGCAGCTTGAGCTCTTTGGGATAAACCTTCCTTTCCCAGCTCCATCAGAGGGGATCATCCTGAAGAGAGATGCGTTGACCCAGCAAAGTGGCTGCATGTTGCATCCCCCCAGAAAAGAACTTGGTGTTGTGGTGCAGCTTTATCCTGAGAGCTAGGGAAGCCTCCCTTCCCTTTTCCAGATAAAATATTGAAGGCATTGCTCCACAAAGGTGGAGCATCAACAGAAACACCTTCTTGCTACACTCAGTGTCCTTAGACCACCAGCTGCAAGTGGAGTGGGGCGTTGGGATGAGGGACCACACACTTGGATCACAGAGAGCCATAAAACACCACTTGGCTTGGGTGGATGTTACCCTGCCTGTGAAAGGTGCTGGGACTGTCCCAGATGAACGATCCACAGGGCTCACTTCACTCAGCCTCCTGAGCAAGCCAGGACACGCAGTTTTCATTCAAAATGCATTTTCTCCTTATAGGGAGAATTTGGGGTATAAATGGTGCCCCATCCTTGGTTCCTTTATTCAAATAACTCAATTTAAATGCTGTGCAGTAACCCAGGAGGGCCACACACACTGGTCTTGGCCTCCCAAACAACGGAGGAAGCATAACTGAAGACTATCCAAGGCGAAAACAAACCAGGATTGATTTGCTAAATGGAAAAGAATGGACGTTATTTAAAGCCAGATGTTCCCAGTGCTTTTGTATGGAGGAGACTCTGCAGACTCTGTCGCTGGCAGATCTGGGACCCAAAAACATCACCCCCTGCAGAACAATCCCCCCAATGTGCCGGCCCACAGGAGGCCTCCCGTTAATAGCCAGCGTGTGTTTGGCCTTGTTGTGATTTCAGAACCCTATTTGTGGTCAGTGATGTCAGGGAGCCTCTTAGTCTGCTGCTGGAAACCCTCTGGCAAAGGCTGGTCCTGCACCTCCTCTGTCAGCGGGATCCTGGGAGCAGCATGGAGCCAGTTAATCATTGTCCTGCCTCAGCTAGTGGGCTCTTTCCCAGCTGTCTTGAGACCCCAGAGATGCAACAGTAGCTCTGGCAATATAGTGAAAGAAATATTCTGTCTTTTCACTCTGCATGGTGAGGTGTGAGACCCTGCTGACCAGCTCTGGTTGTCTCTCTGCCCATCTTTCCTGACTGAAGTATTTAGGGTTGGCATCTCAGCTGCCCACATTTTCGGCAGGCAGATCCAAACCCATGAAGTGCCTGGGCTGGGGAAGCAGGTGGGTGGGCCCAGAGCAGATTTTGGAGAGGTTGCATTTGGTGAGCAGATCCCTGGGACTGCCAGCTCATGCTGCTTTTGAAGTTGTAGCATCTGCTTGGTGTGCAGATAGTGCTGGTGCGTTCCAGCTTGCAGAGTATCCTGGCCTTAGGGATCTGCTGTTCCTTCATGTGGTTCCAAAAATGTTGATGAGGAGGAAGGATGCACTGGTGGTGAGCACACTGGATAGTCAGGAGATGCAGGTCCATTTCCCAGTTCTGCCACAGATTCGCTGTGTGCCTTGGGGGGATCACAGGGTTCCCCTGAGCTACATTTGTGAACCAGGTCTCTTCCAACCTAGTGATTCTGTGATTTCAAGGACAATTAATCAGTGCCAGCTTCTGCAGTTATGTAAAGGATTGTGCACATTTTGCTGCTCCCAGTTCTGGTCAGTAGCAATATCTTTATTTATGCTTCAGAGGAAGTACCAGGCAGCCCTGCAGTCCTTTCCCAGGAGGATGCTTTCTGCCAGGAAGTCAGGCTGGAAGTGCACATTCTTTGGTGCTTACAGAGGGTTTGTGTGTGTGTCCCTGTCCCACAGGCACTGTGGTGTATGGAGAGCCCATCACAGCCAGCCTGGGCACCGATGGATCCCATTACTGGAGCAAGAACTGGGCAAAGGCAGCAGCTTTTGTTACATCCCCACCACTAAGTCCTGACCCGACCACTCCTGATTTTCTCAACTCACTACTGTCCTGGTGAGTAGAGCTCTCTGTTCAAACGACGTGTGATTCATCATGAGAAAATGGGTGATAAAATAAGGGATGTTGCTGCCAGCAAGCAAAAAGCTGTTTTACATTCAGGAGCAAACCTATGACAATAAAATACCTTAAGTACCTTTTGTTTCTTTTCCAGTGGAGACCTCCAAGTGACTGGCAGTGCCCACTGCACCTTCAACACTGCTCAGAAAGCTGTTGGGAAGGACAACTTCACCCTGATCCCTGAAGGAACCAATGGCACTGAGGAGAGGATGTCCATCATCTGGGATAAGGCTGTGGTAGGTCACACGTGTGACGGGTTTAGGTTTCAGCTGGACATTCAGAGGGGAAGGAGCTGCAGGAATGTGTTATTTTCTTGTCACGGTTCGTCCACTTGGGATTTTTACCCCATGGAGATCCTTGGGAATCTGTTGCGCTGCCAGCTCTTTGCTGGCTCATGCAGTGACTCATGTGGTGTCCCCCCAGGTGACTGGCAAGATGGACGAGAACCAGTTTGTGGCTGTGACCAGCACAAACGCAGCCAAAATCTTCAACCTGTACCCGCGGAAGGGCCGCATCGCCGTGGGCTCCGACGCCGACCTGGTGATCTGGGATCCTGACAGCGTCAAGACAATCTCTGCCAAGACTCACAACATAGTAAGGATGTTCCCTACCTTTCCCTACTTCCTTTCCCCCTCTCTTCCTCAGTGCCAGGCTGTGCTGCCAGCAATGGGAGCTTGTGACAACTCAGGGCTCATTTTCCCCGTGCCTGAAGCCCTCTCTGGTCTCACACTCTGGAGCTCAGCTGTGCGAGCAGGATGAGTCCGTCTAAAATCACGTGGATTCCCCTCGGAGCAGGGAGTGTGCTCTTCCTGAGTGTTGGGTGCTTGGATCTGAGCACACAGAAAGCTCTTTAAATCCTCTAAAATATCAAAAGGCCTCTTAGGACAATGTGTTGTTTATGACATCCAGGCTTGCCAGTGGTGGGAATGGGAGCTGCCCCTTTTCACTGAAGCTTTATCAGTGGACACTTTTGCTGGAAATCTGGCCCAGATCCAGGGTCTGAGTGGATTTACACCACCTACTGATCTGGCACATGTGTGTGGAGTCAGAATTTTCCGGGTGGTCATCCCCACATTAGTTGGCACAGGGCAGCACCCAAACCAACCAGACCTTCCCCTTAGCTCTTCTGCAGCTTTGTGGTGGCACTCTTAAGGACACCTTTGCTGTGTCCCATGCCTTACACCTGGCCCCTGCAGTGACAAAGCCTGTGGGAATCTGCAGAATGGTCCTAGTACAGAGGGCTGGTTGGAGTCTCCCCGTGACATTCAAGCCCTGTCTCAGAGAAAGCAGCCACTGTTTGCATTTGTTGACAACTTGTTTCACTACTGGCCATGAACCTATGGAATCTTTCCCTGGAAAAAAACTCCTTGTTCTTTTTTCCTGTGAATGCTTTCATTCACTCTGGAGCTGAAGGAGCAAAATTTTCTTCCACGCTTGGATCCCTGGGCACATTCACAAAGAAATTTTTTTTTTAAAAAGGTTTGGTTCACTTCCCTGTGACTTAACTGTTTGTCAGAATTGGTCTCAGATGGCCTGGCTTCATCCTGCCTCTGCTTAGGCTTCTGACAGAGGAATTCCAGGAGTCTGGTCACTTCGATCACCTTAGAGGTGCTTCCAGACTCCTTCCAGTCTGGAGAGGAATGACTTAAGAAGAGGGAACCCGGGGACTCACTGCTTTAGGTGCCAGATTTCATGATCTGAACCTGGGCTTGTGCTTATGAATGGCTCAGAGAGCTGGAAGTAGTTTGGGTGGAGTGCTTGAAAGTCATTGCTGTTTAATGTCTGTTCTCTTTAGGAAATGAACTGGGCTCTTTAAATTTCCTGACACAGAACTCATAGACTTTCTCTTTTGTGGATATGCCCCAGTGCAGTCAGGATTGGCTCCGTGATTTTGCCATGGATCTGGGCAAGGCAAAGGAGAACCAGCTCTATTCAGAAATATTTTTGTCTACTGAGAACTGCAGATCCCCTGAAACCCTGACACACTGTGTAAGAGGCCTGAGCACTCAGCTGTGGCCAAAGGCTGCATCCTTAAGCTGTGCCAAGAGCACAGAGGATGAAGGGCTCTCGTTCCCAAGAGTCTGAAAGGCTGAGCAATCATATCTTGTTTGCTTACAAATACATCTCTGACCTCCTCCCCTGTCATCGCTTCACCTGTTGTACCTGGCATCACACCTGAAGGCTCTGGAGAGGTTTAGGTTGGACATCAGGAGGAATTTCTCCGTGGAAAGGGTGATTAGACATTGGAAGGGGCTGCCCAGGGGGGTTTGGAGTCCCCATCCCCGGAAGTGTCCAAGGAAGGTGGCTTGGATGTGGCACTCAGTGCTCTGGGCTGGGGACAAGGTGGGAATCGGGCACAGCTTGGACTCGGTGACCTTGGAGCTCTTTTCCAACCTTAATGATTCTGAAATTCTGTGGTTTTTTGGGTCTCAAACTGCACAATGCTTTGTGTTAGAGGAGAAACTGATACAAGTGATGCCCTTGGAGTCCAGGCATCCTGGTTTGGCCAAGAAGAAAACAAAGGCCCTTTGACTGTCAGGCACAGGGACACCCTCTGATTATGTGGCCTTGGATGATTGTTACTTTTGGAAATGCTGGAGCAACTTACGGATATTTTCCAAGAATTCACACTGCTCTTGCCACGCTCTGGCAAGGAAACATCAGGAGCTGGAGAGGGAGGTAGTGGTGTTTTTGGAAGCAGCCTAATCCATAAGCTCCTGACCAAGCCTCCTCCTTTGCCACCACAGTTTTTTTCAGGCTGGACCCGGTTCAGGCTTGGTTTAACCACTGGCCTGGCTAACTGCAAAGCTGCACTCAGGCCTGCCCATAACACACTTCAAGGGCAAACTCCATCATTACCTTAGTAAAAAAGACCTGCATTTGACTCAGAGATGGTCACTAGAGTAACAGTCCCCAAATAACATGGTTGCAGTGCATCTCATTGCAGGATGCTTCACATTTGCAGTGATTCCTTTCAAACTTGCCTTTTTTCCACGGTGTGATGTTTCCAATCCTGTTAATTGAGGATGAGCAATCCCATTAGAGTAAAACAAGATTGTCCTGGTTCCTGACCCATCAACCAAAACACTGGCTTGAAATACAGATTTTTCGGAATTACTGTTTTTAGTAGGAAACTCACATAAAGCTTTCTTTGGCTCCTGAATCTGACCCCAGCTCAGCAGAGATGGGTGCCTAAATGTATTTAAACAGGGAGGCTCTGAGATATTCTCATTTGAAACTGTTTTTCCTCTTGTTCAGAGAAGCTGGAAGCTTCATCCCTGGAAGTATCCAAGGCCAGGTTGGACAGGGCTTGGAGCAATCGGGTCTAGTGGAAAGTGTTCCTGCCCGTGGCAGGGGGTGAAATGGGATGAACTTTAAGGTCCCTCACAGCCCAAACCATTCTGGGATTCTTTATGAACCTTATTTCAATGGAAATTTTGCATTATTAAACCCCTAAACTTAGACTGATAATTAAGAGCAGCCTATATTAAATCACAGCAAATCCAGCTCAGGCAAACACTGTTGAGTTTGCTTCCATCTGTCCTTAAAATTTTGGCAACTAGCATGGCCAGTGACTGCTAATTAAAGCCCAGCAGGCTCTGCTGGGTGAATATTTTTGCCTTATGTGCTGTTTTTGCTCATTGCAGTCTCTGGAGTACAATATCTTCGAGGGCATGGAGTGCCGTGGGTCTCCCCTGGTGGTGATCAGCCAGGGCAAGATCGTGCTGGAGGATGGGAATCTCCACGTCACCGAGGGCTCTGGGAGGTACATCCCCAGGAAACCCTTCCCTGACTTCGTTTACAAGCGCATCAAAGCCAGGAGCAGGGTGAGTGTCGATGGCTGGCTGCACATTTGTTCTCTCCCTCTGACAACCCCGAGTTAAAGTGGCTGGGAAACAGATGCTGTCCCCTGGCTCGGGCCGCACTGCTGTTCCCTGGATGGGAGCCACATTTGTCTCGTTCCTCTTTCATTTTTGCTGTTCACTTGAGTCATTATAGGAATATGCTTTGGGTTGAGCTTGGGTTTTCTGCAGGTTTTATTTTTCGGGTCTTTAATTTTTCTCTGTCTGAGGACACCCGAACAGAAAACGTGTCCAGGAACCCTCCAGTTTGGCCATGAGTCAAACTGCACAGAACCCACCAGGTTTCTCCTGTCACAGAGGTCCCAGGAGAAGTTATCATTAGCATTGATTTATCAAACCTCTCAGCAGCAATTTAGAATTGTAACTTATTGTTACAGATATGTTATGCTGCTTTCCTTTCTGCCAGATACAATCAGATGCTCTTGTCTGGTGACTGGTGAGTCACAGGCACAGCCTACAGAGTGCTTAAAAGGGAGAATGTTCTATTTTTAAGAGGCTAAAATAGTTGGAAAGTGATTCTGTAAAATGCACCCATTCAAAACTGAACCTGTCTTCTGATATGCCTGAATTTGCCTGACAGGGGAGATGACACTGAACTCAGTTGCTGAGAATTTAAGAAGTTTATTTATAGATGAAATCATTTCTGAGGAGAAATTATTTTGCTGTTTGAAGTGTTGCCCTCTCCTGGACAACTCCTGAGCTGCGTTGGTTCTGCTGGCCACGAGGGATCCTCCCACTCCTTGCAAATCATCTTTCCTTGATTGTCCTTTTGAAGAAATTGCAAGTTATCAAAATTACAACCTGGCATAATTTAGCCCCATGGAGAACAGATCCCTCGTTTCTGCTGTGTCCTCCCACAGAAATACATGTCTGACCTATAAATCCAATTGGGCAGCATCTCAACCGGAATAATTGCATTTATCCCAATCTACAGCTCCAGGGCTGGCAGTTGAAGCCAGCCTGGCTCCTCTGGGCAGCCCTGCCTGTCTCAGCACTGCATGACTTTTTGGGGATGAGTAATAAGGTGAATTTAAGAGCTGTCAGGAGCCTTTAATCCTGTGGCAGGTAGGTTGGGATCATTAAAGGACAGCTCCTGCGGGGCAGGGGACAGACTGGCTGGAGCCACAGCACATTCCGTGTCACATACTAATTAGTAGGAATTTTGTCCTGTACAAAAGTCTAGAGCCAAAATAGGAACTCACCGTGTTCCCAACCCACAGTACCCCACGCCATGGATGATCCAATAGTGGGGTTTTTGGGAATGCAGAGCAGCCAAGTCCATATTGCCGAGGAGCCTTGGGGCACCCATGGACTCAGAGCCCCTCAGGTCTCCATGGTAGAAGGTGCTGAACTGCACAAACACCGTTTTTAACTTGTAGGAAAATAGTGCAAATTTACCTTGTTTGCTGCAAAACTGGTTGGGTTGGACAGAGATACAGACATGTTTTATATAGATATGGATATGAAACAGAAATAGGTAGAGATATAAGGATAGGATAGATAAGATATAGAGATATATATATATAGATGTAAAATAGAAATAGAAATGATACAGATATAGAACTAGATATAAAATAGAAATAGATGTAGATGTAATATAGATATAGATCTAAAGATACAGATATATAGATATGGATATAATATAGATAGAGATATAAAATAGATATAGATATAATACAGATACAGATAGAGAACTAGATATTGAATAGAAATAGAAATAGGTATAGACAGGATATAGATATAGGTATAATACAGATATAAATATATTACAGATATAAAGATGTAGATATATAGATATAGATATGGATATAATACAGATGTAAAATAGGTAAAGATAAAATATAGATATAGATATAAAATAAATACAGATAGAGAGCAGCTCCCCAGGGATGAGCACAGAGGAGATGCTGCTCGTTTTCAAATCCTCTTACCGACAACCAATCACGAAATGTGTGTCACTGGCTGAGCCACATCTGGGCAGCTGTTGGGCTGTGTTGTGGCTGTGTTTTAAGGCTGTTTTGCCCTCCCTCTGTCCCTGCAGCTGGCTGAGCTGCGGGGGGTGCCCCGAGGCCTCTACGATGGTCCCGTCTGCGAGGTGTCGGTGACACCCAAGACGGTCACACCAGCATCCTCAGCCAAGACCTCTCCTGCCAAACAGCAGGCACCCCCCGTGAGGAACCTGCACCAGTCTGGGTTCAGCTTGTCTGGTACGTCATTTTGGGAATGATTTATTGCTGAGTGGTTTATTCCACTGAGATCACGGCTGGTTTGTGCTCCCATGCTCTGAGTTAATTCTGCTGGGATAGGGATGCAATGAGAGAGGCTGTGGGGGGGTTTTAGCTGGGAGGTTTTACCTTTAGGGAGGAAGAAGAGCAGTACAGGAGCTGTCCTAAATTCCTGCTTCTTCTCATGATGTCTCATGAATGCTGAGCACTCCAGTGTGTTCCGGGCTCAGTCCTCAGCTGAGTGTCTGAAGAGGGCAGATCATGGAATCGTGGAACTGTTTGAGCTGTGAGGGACCTTAAAGCCCATCCAGTCCCACCGCGTGCCATGGGCAGGGACACCTTCCACTAGACCCGGTTGCTCCAAGCTGCTTCCAGCCTGGCCTTGGACACTTCCAGGGATGGAGCAGCCACAGCTCCTCTGGGAATTTCATCCCAGCCTCTCCCCACTCTCACAGGGAGGAATTTCCTCCCAATATCTCATCCAACTCTGCCCTCTTTCAGCTTAAGACCATTCCAATTGTGTTTAGAAGTGGGAATTTTCTGATTTTAAGAGGCTATAGCAAAAAAGCCAGCTGAGACCAGCTGTGTATCTGGGATGTGGCAGATTGATTTCCCAGCGGGTGTTACAGTGCAGGAAGGGCCGACTGTAAAAAGGGATAGAAAGGCTGGCTAAGGGATAATCATTCAGCCAGCTCTTACCTGTGCATGGCTGGGTGCTTCAGGTGCTCAGGGCAGAGATATTATTAATGCAGAACAGGTTTCAGCAGAATTAAGGCAGTGGGGGCCAGTGAAGGCTTTTCCTCCAAATACAGAAACACAGAATGGTTTAGGCTGGAAAAGCCCTCTAAAATCAAATCCAACCATCAAGGCAGCACCAAAGTGCCACACCCACACGGATTTTAAAGCCTGGCCTGACTCCTCCTCTCTCTCCCGCAGGGGCACAGATCGATGACAACATCCCACGCCGCACGACCCAGCGCATCGTGGCCCCGCCAGGTGGCCGTGCCAACATCACCAGCTTGGGCTAAGGACCGAGCCCTCCTGTGCCCACCGGGCACACCTGGTGGGGCCAGGGCACCTGGAGACCCTTTTTGATTCTTTTAGAGCCTGTGACAGTTACTGCGGGCACCCAGTGCGGGGGGGGGCTGAAGTAAAAGCACCTCTTTCAGTCCCCTCAGGTTCCCTCCTCATCTTCACCAACCCCTCTCACTCCCACCCCCACCTCAGCCCCTTACACATTTAAAGAAATAAACCCTGTTTTGAAACCTCTGACATGCAAGAGTAAATGTAAAGAGGATATTTGAGATATGTGGCCTCTGTCCCATTCAGCATCTTTCTTTTAATAAAGGAAGGATAAAGTGAATTTCCCGGGAGCTGCCTTTAAGACACACACACACACACAAAAAAAAGAAATAAATAAAAATAAATGTATAAAAAAAGCTTTTTTTTTTAATGTCAAGCAGAAGAGTAGTTCAAGGGTTTTAAACTGGATCTTCTGTAGGATTCTGTGTTCCAGCAGAATTAGCTAGGCAAGCACGGAGGGACAGGAATCCCAGCCTGTCTGTGGCCATTCCCCACTACCAGCTCTGAGGTCACTGGATGCTGCCAGGAGAGAGAAACAGGACCCAGCACTAGGAATGACACAGAACATCACTCCAGCCACCGGGTGAGCCAGAATCCTTGGGGACTTCAGTTCTGTTGGGTTAGTTTTTCCTTGGTTTCTTTTTCCTTCTGGATTTTGCTGCAAATTAGGTCCTTGAGGAAACTTTTTTCTTAAATGTTTGTGTGTGTGTTTTTAATATGTTTGTATCATTGTGTTTACAAAGCCTTATCTGAGAACTGGGAATCTCCCTGTTCTTCCCGAACCTCATCCAAGTCACAGACTCCCGCCAGTGTCACTGCCACTGCCACCCTGGTACTTCAGGTGTCCCTTGGTTCCATTTTCCAGCCATTTTTTGCCACACAGCTGCAGTAAGGGCATGGAGCAGGTCCATAGTATGGAATCTTCAGTCCATCAGGTCTTGAGCTAGTGCAAACAGAGGAGCTGGACACCATCTGAGCTGCTGGGATGGAGTATCTGGAAGAGAGTGTAGCAGTTAGTTTGTCTTCTGTCCCTGGAGATGGGTATGGACAAACAAGGGGCTGTGGGCAAAGAGCAACATGTTGCTTTGAAGGTTTCTGTAGCAGAAATCCCCTCCCTGGCCATCAAGGAGAGGTTATTTAAAGCTTTGAGGGCTTATCTTTAGCTCTCAAAGTGCAGTCAGGGAGTATGTGCTGAGCACCTGTGGCAATTCCAGTCCAGGACCAGCTGCTGTAACTGGGAGCTGGCTGGGTCCCCAGCAGCTGAGAATCTCTTGTATGAATGTCACAGGTGCCCAGCCCTGCCGGAATCCTGCACATACCCATGGAAAGGCCTGGCTGTTCCCCACCCAGCCTCACATGCCTCGCATTTGAGACACAATCAGTGGTCCTTAAAGGAATGGAGGAGACCCAGCTTTGGGTCAGCCGGCGGGGTGTGGGTGTTTAACCATCCTCTGGGATTGAAGGTCTGGTAGCCCTGGGACTGGAGGCTTGTTTTTGGAACATGGAGTATAAATCTGTACCCTCAGATCCCCACTTAGGCGTAGCTGGAGGGCTCAGCAGTCCCAAGGACTTGTCTTAGCACAGAGAGCTTTTCTTACCACAGTGTTGCCTCCACTGTCTGCCTGCTCTGGCACTTGGCTGCGTCTTCTGCTTCCTCTTCTCTTTGTGCTTTGCCATCTCCATCAACCTTGTTTTTCCATAGTTGTATTTTCTTAAATGGTGTTTACAGGTTCTTTTAGGAAAAAACCTATGTATATATGAAGGCTTTCAAGAAAGGAGTACCAAATTTGTTGTTATGAAGTATCAACGCTGGGATTTGCAAAGGATCTGGAAGCTACTTAGTAACTTCCAGAGTACCCAAACCCTCCCAGCTGCAGCACCTAAACCCTTTAGGCCCCTTTGAACACAAAAGTTAAGAAAAACTTTGCCATATTCCTCCGTGCATTTTGCATTTAGGTTCAACTCCTGGGTCTTTTAGTTTTGCATAAAGAGTTTGCACTTTGTTTGTTAAGTAATCCATGAACTTAATATATATTGCAGCTATTTTCATTTTTTAATTTTTTAATTTGTCACCTGTATGTTAAAATCAATTTGAACGAGTTGGGGAGAAAAAAAAAGAATTGTGGATCCGTTTCAATTCTACGAAACACTTGCGGCTCTTCAGTATTCACTTAAGTCTTCCTTTTTTTTTTCCTTCACTGACTCATGATAACTTGTTAGGTTTTAATTTGTTCTTGAAAAGAAAGAAAAAAAAACACAAAAAAAAAAAGATTTTTGCAGGCTATGTAAGCATGTTTTTTCCTGTGAGAGCTCGTCCGCTTTGTGTCTGTTTAATGAATGTCATATGTAAATGCTTAAAGAAAAAAGATGATGAATTAATTAATTAACCGCAGTGACTTGAAGCTCTAAAAATAATAAAAGAAAAAGTAGGATTTCATACTAGCTGGATTTAACCCTTGGATTTGTGATTGTGAACCATGAGTGGAGGAGCTGTAAGTGCTAAAGCTGATCATGTGTGTAGACAAAGAGGAGTACTGATATTTGACCATTGTCTCAATGGCAAAAACACCCCCCCCAACCCCAAGTCTTGTGTTTTATTCCTTAAGAACTCTGTGTTATATTACCATGGGAACTCCTAATAAAGACAAAATGTTGTTGTTTCAGTAGGTGCATCTGTGTCTCGAGGTGCTGTGTGTTGTGTGCCACTGCACTCTGGGCTGGTGCCTTCAGCAGGGACAAACAGCCCTGAAAAGCAGGCTGGGGTGGGCTGATGTGGAGATGTGCAGGGGCAGAGCTGGAGAGGAACTCCTGTGGTGATGGTAAAGAGGAATTGATGGGCCACGGAGTCATTTCCTCTGGAGAAAAGTGAGCTGCGACTCAGGGCACTTTGTTTAAAACAGCGTTTGGCAAAGCAGAGATATTTGCCTGAAAAATCCTGGCTCTGCATTGCACAGATCACTGATGGAATGTGAGCAAAAGCCCCTAAAAGTATTGGCATAGCCCTCAGCCCTCCAGTGTGGTTCTGCTTGGATCCTCTGCCAGCCAGGGAATGGGAAAAAAAGCATAGTCGTAAATAGAAGCCACAGGTAGCAACTGAGTGGGGGGAGTTGGAGGTGGCTGGAACAACACCAGTGGAACTTGGGGTGGTGATGGTTGGATTTCATTTTCAAAGGGACAGCCAAGCATCCCCGTCAGCTGCTCAGACACATGGATGCTGCATCCCTCTGCATCCCTACAGCCACCAGCTCAGCTCTCTGAGGGATCTTCCCCCAAATCCGAGCACAGCTGGAGTTTGTGACTGACTTTGTCAGGAGGTTTAGTTCTTGTTCCTCATCTGAACAAATCCAAATGTTGGAGCGCTCTGTGAAATGCATTGAGCTTCCTCCAGACAGCTTTAAACCCAGCACCCCATAGAGTAGGAAGTTTTAAGAGGGTTTTTCCTTTTTATCTGCTGAGAAGGGTCAATGGTCATCCCCTGGTAAAGAGACCTCTGGTTAACAAGGGAATCCTGGCTCTGGCACCAGTGACATGCAGTTATTTGGCTACTAGCAGCTTAAATTAGATATTAGCATCTGTGCAATCAGTTCTCATGGAGCAGGGTTGGTGGGTAGCTGTATATAAAATGTATCAGCTAATCCCAACAATAATATCCCAGTGAAAGATGCATTCAGCCTGAAGCACTGGTGCTCAGTTAACATGCACCTGCAGAACTTCCATTTGGTTTTATTCTATCACTAATTTCTTCCTCCAGCACCTGAATTGGAATGAAAAAAACCTCTTCCTGAGGAAATAAATGTCAGGGACTCAGTGAAGCTGTTGGACCTGGCAGAGTAGAGAAGGTTTTGAGGTCAGGAAGAACTGCAACAGCCAGATCTAAACCCAACATGTGCTGAGGGACCAAGGCATGGACAGAGATCAGGAGGATATTCAGGTCACTGGGCAGCCCTGGTTTGGTGCTGCACAGGAGCACAGGAATAGTTGTATTTGGTCAGCCCCTTAATCCAGGTAATTCCTGATCTGGCAGCCCACAGCTCATTAATAAGTGCTAATTTGGTTCTCTGCCGGCCCATTGTGTAAGGCCCAAATTAGATCTAATCTGATCTTAACATCGGTGGAGAATTCTGTGGCTGAAGGGAGAAGAAATCAAGTAGGTGATGAATGTGGCTCTAACCTGGAACAGGAGCTATCAATCCCTGAGGAGAGGGGGGTTATCAGAGATGAGGACAATGCAGCCTTTTTTATCCCTTGGTGGCAGAGCAATAAATGCCACTGTACTATAGAAGCTTTAGAACCCATTTTCCTCCTTTTTTTAGCCCCAAATTAGCCAGTTTTGCTCAGTGCTGTCAGGTGGCAGCAGGATGTGGGGAAATGTAAAGGCCCATCTCCCTTCAGGCACATGGATCATCTCAGGAATGATTTAGGATGTAATAAATGTGAAACATGCACAGGGCTTATGATTACTGTGACAGAGAGGTGACACACACATACATCCTCTCGATTATATTAATATATTGGAGGGTATTTCCATGTTAAAGAGATATGAATCACCTGTGTTCTCTTCTTGTTAAAGCCTTACAAGACATTTGTCTCAAATCAGATACAGAGCAAGTTATAAACTTTACGCATCAATTTATTACATCAAAGAACCCCCAGACTTTCAAGAGAGCTGGAGAATGACCTTTGACAAGGGTCTGGAGTGCCAGGACAAGGGGGAATGACTTCCCATTGCCAGAGGCTAGGGTTAGATGGGATATTGGGAAGAAATTCCTCCCTGTTAGGGTGGTGAGGGGCCCTATGGAATTCCCAGAGAAGCTGTGGTTGCCCTATCCCTGGAAGTGTCCAAGGCCAGGCTGGACAGGGCTTGGAGCAGCCTGGGATAGAGAGAGATGTCCTTTCCCATGGCAAGGGGTGAGACAAAGTTCCCTTCATTGGAGAGGTAAAGTAAGAAATTAGAGGAAATAATTTTTTCTCCCCTGTAACCAGGGAATCATGGACTGGTTTGGGTTGGAAGGGACCTCAAAACCCATCTAATCCCATCCCGTGCCATGGGCACCACTATCCCAGGTTGCTCCAACCTGGCCTTGGACACTTCCAGGGATCCAGGGGCAGCCACAGCTGCTCTGGGAATTCCATCCCAGCCCCTCACCACCCTCACGGGGAACAATTCCTTCCCAATATCCCATCTAACCCTTCCTTCTGGCATTGGGAAGCCATTCCCTGTGTCCTGTCCCTCCATCCCTTGTCCCCAGTCCCTCTCCAGCTCTCCTGGAGCCCCTTTAGGCACTGGAAGGGGCTCTGAGCTCTCCCTGGATCCTTCTCGTCAGGTAAACAGCCCCAGCTCTCCCAGCCTGGCTCCAGAGCAGAGGAGGATCTGCTCATTAAATCCACCCGGTATTTGCTCCTCTCATTTCCACAGGAGGGCACCAGATACCCGTGTTTAAATCGAGTGTTTATTCCTTTCCTGAGGCTCCCGTTCTCTCTCCTGTTAGCATCACTTCCTCCCGAAAGCATACAGGCCTTGGCATTTTTATGTGATGCTTTTCAACACCAAAATCTGCCATATTTCACAATATCCTGGATTAGATAGATGCTGATTCATGCACATCTGAAATACCCTCTTTTTTTCCCCCCGAATCAAATTTGGCTGTAAGTACCATAGGGAATCATCTGTTTTTCACAGCATTTTAAAATTTACACACAGAATTCTGCAGCAAGTTTTACAAGTGATTGTCTAAAATACCCGTGAGAGCCACCCGCACAGGATTTTCTACAGATTCTTGCAAGATTTTTGTTACAAAACAGTCCAAGCAAGGTGAAAACAGCTGCACCCTTCTCCCTTAATGACATCAAGCAAGCAGGAAAATGTCCTGGTTTATTTATAAATATTCCTGTGGCTTTTTTTCTTGCAGGACAAAGACAAATGGACCATAGGAGAGGTAGAGAGAGGAGGTGGATGTCACCTTGGTGTTTCTGAGAGAGGGAGGACAGGCCAGGTGCCAGCTCAAACAGCAACTGGGAGCTGGACTGGGACTGAATGACATTCAGTTGTCACAGCTCGAAACTGCACTCAGCCTCCTGGCTCCGAATTCCTGGCAGTTCCCAGGAATGGGTTGTTTTGGGTGATACCTGAAAGAGCAGGCACGTTATGGGGTGTAAAGTGTTCTCCCTTTCCAGGCCATTTCACATTGCCCCTTGGTTAAAGGGAAATGGCCCCGGCGGATCAGCCCAGCCGGGCACGGTAAGGCTGAGACCCAAATTATCCATGGATTGACCAAAGTTCTCGAGAAACCCCTGTGGTTTGCTCCCCTCTGATTCCCTGCCCTCTCTAAAGCCTGGCTGGTGGTAGATGGAGCTTTCCCAGGATCTGGGCCAGTGGTGTAATGAAATAATATCCCACATTTGTGTTTTAATCCAGTTTTATTTTGTCCTTTCCTCCAACAACTCGGAGCAGCCTCACTGCTAGGTGCAGGGGGGACCCCATAGGGGATGTGACCAGGGCTTAGCAGTCAATTTAAAATCTCCTGAGATTTTATAGTTTAAGAAAGAGAGTGAAAAAACTCTCACAGATCAGGCACAGAGAAGAACCCTTCTAGCATGGAGGCTTGGAGGGACCAGCATTAATTTTCCAACCTCCCTCCTCTAATTAGGGACACCTCCCACTATCCCAGGCTGCTCCAAACCCCATCCAACCTGGCCTTGGACACTTCCAGGGATCCAGGGGCAGCCACAGCTTCTCTGGGCATTCCATCCCAGCCCCTCCTCACCCTCCCAGTGTCCCTGAAGTTGCGTCCCCGCAGGTGACATCCTTCCACTGTGCCAGGGAGGGATCTGTTTGTTTGCAGCAGACTATTTTTACAGCACCTGAATTCATCAATCTGTCTCAAAATAATGCTGGAGGCACGTGCATAAAAATGTTCCAGCTTGCCATGGATGGGACTCAGCACCCCAGTGAGAATTTTATTCACTTATGCTTTTCTGGCAAAAATCCTCAATCAGTGCCAGCAGCAAAGTTTTTCTGGAAGGGGGAGGGAAGGGACTTCTTTTCCCTGAGCTACCATTGATTTACTGTGATGAGAGTTTTAATAAAGCCCTTATACCTTTAAGCCGTAAGTTTTTGGAGGAGAGCAGGAACAGTCTTTCTGAGGACTTGCTGACGTTCTGAGCTTTCGGAATTATTACTCAAAAATGGGATCTTGGAGAAGGTTTGGGGGCGGTTGGGATTTTTTTTTTTTTTTTTTTTTTTGCAGGCACCACTAAACTGCCAAATAATGTCAGAGGGTGGAGGACAATATGAATCCCCCACTGAGATCTACAAATAACAGCTATAAACATGCCTCATAAATTACTCCAAGGGTTATGTTCTCTCTTCCTCGTGTTCAAATTCAATTTTATTAATCCGGTTCCTCAGCCTGTGCTGCCGTGTGAGAACCTTGGGTAGAAATCAAGGAAGGGACAAGGCTGGAGCTCTGCAGGGAAGTTTTCCACCACAACAGGCCCAAACTAGTGCCACAGAGAGACTCCCAACTACTGCCAGAGCTGCTCTCCTTGGAGTATCCCCCCAAGATACCTCTCAATTCACTCACTGGCTGGGTTTTGTACCTGATATAAAACACAAACAATGATGGGCCTGAGCCATGCTCTGTTGAGAAAATCCATGCCCAGGTTCTTTTTCTTCCCTGAATGATGGATTGGTTTTTTTGAAGATGCTGGAGGGAGGGGATGTTTTGGCTCAGGCTTTTAAGAAGGACAGAAGATTGAAGACAAGCAAAAAGTGACAGTGGAGGGGAAAGTTCCTTCCCGGCATCCCAAAATAACTCTGTGGGACAGACAGAAGTACAGACGGACTATCTTTGTTACAGAGTGTTGGTTCAAGAGGCATAAATCAGCCCAAAAGGGAGGAGCAGGACAGAGATGGTGGGTGCTGTGTGGGTCTCTGTGCACGTGTGAACATACAGCTCCTTGGAAAGGGCAATTTTGGCCATCCCTGCTTCAGCCAAGGCCACCACTGGCACAGCCATGTGTGGCTTGGAGTGGTCTCTGCTTGTGTATGAACATGGCCACGGCTAAAAATGATGAATTGGCAGAGTAGAAATGTGACCCCAACAGGTATTTATTGTTCTGTGTGATGATAAATGAGCCTGGGTGAGGATTTACAGCCCCAGCCTGGCTTTTTTTTTTGGATTTACAGCCCCAGCCTGGCACTGCCATGGCAGGACAGGTTCAGATGGAAACTGTTAATGCTGCATCTGGGTAAATCCTCTCCATCACCTCTGCCTGTTGATGCCTCTAGAAATGGCACCTTCTGTGCAGCTGCTGGCTCTGATTGAAATTCAAGCAGAGAGGGATGGGGGAGGAAAATCCAGGGGACAAACAGAGCTGATGAGCCAAGAGCCTGGAAAGGAGAGGGGCTGGAAGGTGGCTGTTCATGTCCCCAGAGAGAGAGAAGGTGCTGGGCTCAGGCACCCTGACAGCAGCGATTTAGGATGGGAATCACTGTCCCCTTTTCCCAGCAGGAAGTCTGGATTAACAAAGAGCATCTGCCATGAGGAATTTGCACTTGGAACACTCATAGCAATGGTAAACACAGTGTGCCTTGCCCCAGACACCACCTCTCCCTCACAGAACCAGTGTTAAAATTCAGTTATTTTATTATCTTTTACAGAAGTGGCCAGGTTAAGTCCTTAAATTAATTTTAAAATTATTTTAAATATTTTATTTTTATGTAATATATATTATAGCTAAATATATTTTTATTTAAATATATTATAGTTAAATATATTATATCTAAATATATTTAAATTTATTACATTGAAATATATTACATCTAACTATATTATATAAAGTGTATAGTATATAACATAAATATTATAAATAAATATAATATGGATAATTTGAAATTTAAAAAATCTTAGGCTTAAAAGAAACTGAAAATGAAAAGATCCATTTTCACCTCCCTTCTCACAGCCGAGTGGTGATTTCAACAACACAGACCGTGTCCTTCATGGCCAAATTGCTCTGGCTTTCACCAGAGTTAAAAAATCAAAGAGTAGAGAAGCTCCCTTCACCCTGACCAGCAAACCCAGGAGGAACACAGCTCCTCCTCAGACCTTTTGGGGGTTTTGGCATCTCCAGGCAATCAGTCCTTGTTAAACATCTATGTTGGGGAGCTGCAGAGTTGTGTCAGGCAGGGTCTTCTGATCTGGTGAATAACAGAGGGTTCATCAGCACAGCCCTGAAAAATCCCCCACTTTGTGCAGCTGAACAGGTCAAAATTTGAGAACAACAGACACAAAACAATAGAAACAAAAATAGGAAAAAATAAAGTTGTTGCCATTTTTGCTCTGGTGGAGCTCCTCCACTGCTACCAGACACATCCTCTGTCACTGCAGGCTTACCCTCCCAGCACTCCAAGGGATTACTTTCATTTGATTACTTCATTCCTAACCATAAATTTCAAGGTGAAACTTTATAATAGCCCCTATTGCTTTTGTGGAATATTAGGTATGGAAAAATGAAATTGCCACTGCTTTTTCTGAGGGGTAAAGGAAGAGAAAGAACCCATGCCTGGTTAGGAGATGAGTCCTAAAGGTCTGATACATATATCTGTTGAGGTTTTCAAAGACCGAATGCATTAATTGTATTTTAGTTGTGAATATCACATAATTCCTATGTTATAGTAATTATCTGTTCTGTTCCTCCTTGCAAAACTGAATAAGATACCAGATTGTGCATTTTTGAGCCAAGGCTAGCTACTAATTCAAAGCCAAAAAGCAATATTGAATCAATACCAGATGTACTTGGAGGTATTCCGGCTGAGTTTGGCTGGTGGTTTTTTTCCCTAGTCCAGCTGTAAAGCAGTTTTTCCTGATATTTTATTTTGCAACAGCCACTAGAGGGCGAGAGTCCTGCATCCTGGGCTGGAGACATCTCCCTGTGCATCCATCCTGGACTGAAAACATGCTCACCCAAACTACTTAAATCAGTGAGACGATTTCCATCCATTTCAGCGCTCTTTGGATTGGGTCCTAGAGTTCTTTAAAAACCACAAAACAAAGCCAGCAAGATGTTTTATATAAACTTAGAAACAAGGTTTTATAAACTGCAAAAAGCCCCTGGCCTTTACATGCTTTGGGTTTTGCTGTAACCTGTCACTTGGATATTAAATGAGCCTTTTTATTTACAATAAATTTATTTTCTAAATACCCCTGTTATGAACCAACCACGGCAACAGGAGAGACGTAATCCAAACCCCTGCAACTTTTGTTTTAAATCTTACTTGAAGAGTTGTGTCAGCCTGGTGCTGTAATGGGGCTGGCAGAGCTCATTAATGCTCCCATCCAAAGGCAAGTGCCTACAAGACAGTTTTAGGGCATAATTTAGTGGAATGTGCTGGCCTGTGCTGAGCTTTAGGCATGGAAGCAGCTCCCTGCCTGCAGTGGCAAAGGATGGAGCCTGAGGATTGAAATCCCAGAGGAAAAGCCATACTCCTGATCACAGAATCATGGAATAGTTCAGGTTGGAAGGGATCTCAAACCTCATCCCTCCACAGACAGGGACATCCTCCACTAGAGCAGGGTCTAAGTCCCTCCAACCCAGCCTTGGACACTTCCAGGGATGTGGCAGCCACAGCTTCTCTGGGCAAATCCCACCCCCAGCCCAGTTTGCCTGCACAGCTCCCATCACCAGCCCCAAAGACCTGCAGAAGGAATGGTGGACACGGCCCTGGACACACCATTCCCACTGAGCACACCTGAACCTTTATTTTCCATAACTGGAAAACCCACAGGTTACCCTGAGCACCCTCAGTTCTGTGTCAAGATTATTTCAGTCTTCAGAGCTGCCAGAACTTGCACTAAACCCACTTTGCTTGGGCACCAAAACAGCTTGGGAAAAAGCTGAGGAACATCTGAGCAGATAATATTAGGACATATCCCAGTTTGGAAGGATAGTTTGCTTCCTACCGTCACGGGAGAGGGGAAACTCCTGTTTTTAGAAAAATCTCCTGGCCTCAGGCCTGTCCCATGAGTTGGATTTAGAAATCAGGCGAAGTGCAGATGCCATAGGTCTGTGCGTGCTCTAGGAGGGAAATCAATCACCTCTGGCTTTGTGTGGGGTGAAAGTATTCCCAGAGACAAGCACTCACGGGGGAAGGATGTGACAATGACCAGCCTGACATCCAAGGGGAGGAGAAAATAATCCAAAGCCCTGGGAGAGGCAGGCAAGTGCTTCCTTTCTGGCTTGGAGATGAGAATGGATGAGATAACGTGGCACAGACAGGATTTTCACTGGAGAACCTTCAGTGGAAGCAGCACAGATGGAAGTGTCAGGCTGAAGCACAGGGAGATCTCCCAGGAAAGCTCCCTTCTTGTGTTGCCTTCCTTCTCCAAAGAGATTTAATTCATCAGGCACCAGTAATGAGCTGTCGGGCCACATCCAGTCCTGTTGTTGGTGGTTGCTGCACTTCTCTCTGGAATAAGCTGTGGTTTAAGGATAAAAAGCGAAACAAAAGGCTGCTTCTCATTAGAAGAAAAAGTCTCAAATAATGAAATATCTGCCAGAAAAATGATCTGTGCTTTGTGCACTTTGAAAGGAAAAAAGTATTTCCAGTTTTGTAGCTGTCAAAGACGTTTGGATTCCTAAATGTTAAGCCTTTTTTTATAATTTATGGTTCTTTGGTTAATTCCCTGATTTGTTCCAAGACCAGGCCGAAGACCTTGAGCCTGAGCTATCACATTCTTTAGACACTCATTTAGTTTCATTAAAAGTCTTTTAGAGATGGAGAATTTGTCGTGGCTCTTTGCAATTTGTTTTGCTCTCTCCAATAAACAAAATGCCACTCATTTCTAAGTTTCCTTTGAAACACTGAATTTTTTTACATGAAGCAAAAAGTTAAAAATATTCTGTTTTTTCAAAGAAATCTGAGTGGACCCAAAGAGAATGGAAATCCCATTGCTGTGTCTTGCTGCTTGTCCTGAGCTGGTCTCAAGCTGCAGGAAGGTGCTGGGTCATGTCACCAATACAGACCCCAAAGAGGCAGATTCCTTTTTCTTCGTTCATCTTAAAAAATTGTTTCTGGGGGTTCTTTTAATGATTTTTTTTTTCTGTGGCTTGATTCCTTTGTCTTTGCATAATTCCAGCCTTGCCATTTACCCAGAAGTTCTCTCTTCTAAATTTAGACCAGGCCATTATTCCCTTTCATAAGATGTGCTAATATCTCTTAGGTTAAGAATAATTAGATGCTAATTTTCAAAACCTGAAAGGAAATTATACCTCTAATTCATCATTTAGAGCTAAATAGCTGGTTTAAATGACATGTGTCCACATTAAACAAAGGTCTAGCCAGTTTTTCCCGAACAAAAATTAACCTCAACACAAATTAAGATGACATGATTCCACTTAGATTAACGACACCAATTAAGTGAACACATTTCAAAAGGTCCTGGGGTTCATGGGAGAAGAAGGAAGAGCAGGAAAACAACCCCATCTTCATTTTGCTTTCCTGGTTTCCACATCTCCACATTAACCCCTTTACAGCAACTGAGTCTGGACCCCACTGAAAAGTCTCTCCCAAGCCAATCTTCCCCTCCCAGAAAAACTTCCTCTGTTGGAATAAACAAAATGAATCCCAAAAGAACTGCAGAACCTTGGCTGTATAAAATAGGGAGAAGATACACCATTAACTCTCTGCAGTAATCAGAGTTCCACGGGAAGGGTTCATTTTCTGTGTCAGTTTGAACATTTCCTTGATCTCTTCAGTTAATTTCAAGCATTTTCTGCTGATATTTCTGAGTCTGAAGTTCTCCAAATCTGCCTCCCTCCCTGCCTCTGCTCTGGCATCTCCCAAGCTGCTGTGACCCCTTTGCAGAGCCACCACTCCCATGTTCCTGTTTGGGATGAGCCCATGGATGCCTGGGTCATCCTGTACATCCATCAAGCAGCAGGAAGGGAGATTTTCCTGTCTGGATGTTGCCATTGCTGCTGGTGGGATCAGAAATATAATCCTCAAACTTCACCTGCAGGCATAAATTGGTTGTGCAGTGCAGTGGGGCAACATCCTGGTGTTAAATGGAATTGGTATAAAATGGGAGGGCAAACTGGTGAGGGAAATACCCTGCCTTTCCTGACTTTTTTAGCATTTTCCTGAGTTCCGGTAGCACCACTTTCTCCTCACAGATCCTCTTCCCCCGGCTTTGCTTCCAGACCACCACGAGATGGCAAAACTGCCCAGGACATCCCAGGGGATACAGCAGGTGTGGATTGGCCCATTTGTTGTTTGCCACCTGTCTCCACAGACCCCAATTTGTACTTTTATATGTGGCTTTCAGCAAAACAAATGTCCCCAGGGGGGTGAACAGGAATTCTGGAGTGTTTAGGCACTATCCCTTGGCAGCACCAGGGGCATACGGTTCTCAGGAGTCCTCAGAAGCCTTGCAAGATGCCCAGATCCATATGGAAATATATCTTGGGATGAGATTTATATTCAGATATTTCCTGGGGAGACACTGCAGGCATGTTGCAAATAAAACAACAACCTAACCAAGCCTTGTAATTTAATTTAACTGCCTCTCTTTGGGGTATGTGTCATGCATTCACAATCAGGCAGCTGAATTCCCAATCAAATGTTTCTCAGATATAACAACAGAGTGTGTAATGCATAAAAGTGCCTGAAAATAGCTTGCTAACAACCCCATGGAACCTGTGCTTTTGGCAAAAGGAGGAGGCAATTTATGGGTCTGGGCTCAGTGCTCGTAAATAAGTAAATGTTCCTTTTCCTCTGCATTGGCAGGGATTTGGCTGTTCAGATTCTCTATAATTTCTCATACACTCTATAAATTCTCATACAACTCCTCAGGCAGTCGATGGGAATGCACAGACTTTTGGGTGATGTGAATTTATCCGGTTTGAACTGGCACGAGTTCTCTGTGTGTATCTTGTGAGGAAATTCCTCCTGCACTGGGTATTCCAAATCCACTTCTGCTTCACCACCCTGAGTCCAGACAAGCTGCTTGTTTTACTGAACCTGCTTGAAATATTGTTTTCCTTATAGGAAGCAGCAGCAAACAAAAATTGTAGCTTCTTGCCTTCATATTTTGTGATATCTGGTAGCAGCAAAAGGCCTTTTTGAAGCAGATAAACAGTAATGGAATAACTGAAGTAGATAAATACTCTGGAGTGGAGAAAAAATAGGAAAAACAGCAGAAACACTTTGAGTTTGGTGGTCAAATTCAACTGCCTCAGTGCAGGCCACCAGGCAGCAGTGCCTGAACTAAGTACTAAAAAAAACAGACTGAAAAGATCTTTTTCTCTGTGATTATTCTGTGATGGGCCTCTGACAGAGTAACACGGAAAGTGGAAAAGAGTCCATTTTCTAGGAATGTAAAGAAATGTAAGGCCAAGGGAATAGGAAGAAGAATAATAACAATAATAAAGATAATAATCACAGAATCACAGAATGGTTAATGTTGGGGAGGGTCACAGGTGGTGTCACAATAGTAATAATAATAATTGCCAAATAGACCTCATCCATCTCTGAAATGGATTTCTCTCAGAATTTTTGAGAAAACCCTGTTTCTTGCAGGTCAGCTGACACACTGGATAATGAAATGTGTAAGGAAAAGACAGGTGTTTATAAAAAAGTCCACCACATGTTAAAAAGTCCACAATGGGTGTGAGAACTTCAAGGCTTGAATTCAAACAAAATCTTGGGGGGGTTGTGAGTATTTTCGGGACAGGGTGCTCATTGCAGTGCTGGCTGTATTCTCCCTGCACACCAGGACACCTCTTTCAGAAATACCTGTTTTCTAAAGGGGAGCAGGTCCCTCTGAGATCCCTTTTACATGATCTCACTGGAGTTCAGGGATGAGATACTGCTGGACTGGGAATCCTCAAACTATAAAAAGCCAGTGCAAGAGGTTCTCTTTTCCAAAATAGCTGATTTTCTCTAATTTTTAGAATTAAAACTAAATTTTTAAAAAGTAGGAGGGGCTTTGTGTCTTTTGCTTTTGGAGGGTTAATTAGTGATCCCTGGCTTTAACAATAACTAAGTTTGTCCTCTTTTTTCCAAGTGCTCAAGGAAAGAAACACTTTTAAAGCTTCGCAGTGCTCCTCCCTCATGCCCCCTCCTGCACCACAGCTCCGGATATAGCACCATTAGTTTGAGATTTTTATGGCTCTCAGGGGAAACTCAGAACATTTCTGAAACTGGAGTAGCATTTTGGAGTCCCTGAGCTGGAGTTCAGCCTCTCTCAAGGATAAATCACAGAGCTGCCAACAGCGGGGATATTTGGTTTAAGAGGCAGGGGGCCAATAAACACCGATACTGTTCCTTGAGTCACTAATAAATAGTAAATGTTTCATCTCCAAGTAGCTCAGAGTGATTTCCAGCAGCAAGTTGATGATAAAGAAGCATCACAACTGGAGGGAGGGAGTGTTAGCAAAGAACTCACTTGTCAGGAAGGCTTTGCTCTGCAGCTGGAATGGGGAAAAAAAGGCCAGAGAAGGAGCAGACAGCAGCTCTTCAGCTTTGAGTCCACACCAAACATCACAGTGCAATTGTGGATGATGATAAAAAAGGCTTTTTAGTGGTAAAAAACTCTCAACCAGCAAAACAAAACCTTTTAATATAACACAGCTCTAACTGGGCTGAAATGCTGCTGTGGGTTTCATTGAGTGCAAGTGGAATTGCGCCAGTTTTCACTCCTGAGGAGCTGGTGAAAAACTCAGGAGTATATCAGGGGTATTTGATGGGAGGGTCATACTGCAGTAGCCAGAGAATCTGTAGTTGTGCCCAAATACACTTCACTCCTCTAAATTATTGCTCCTGGGAAGGTTGAACAGGAAAATTGGATGAGAGGAGAGCAGTGGGTTGTTACTGCCTATCTGTCTGCTCCCCTTTCTTCCTACAGCTCAGGACTAATATTAGCTATATTATGTAGAATTAAGCCCAGGATGCTCTCCTGGCAAACCAAGTTTTCTGTGAGCTTAAGCCTGAGGAAAAACACTGAGATAAGAAAGTGCTGTCTCCTGGGTATCACCCAATGGAGAACTTGTAACTCAGAAGGGATGCAGCTGCAGAAGACCCCATTTTCCATAGCCTTGGCAGGAAAG
>VZTD01003347.1:57951-89824 GCA_013397725.1 Rhagologus leucostigma | reverse complement strand
AAGGGAAGGGAAGGGAAGGGAAGGGAAGGGAAGGGAAGGGAAGGGTTTTGTTGTTGGGAAGGAGGGAAAAATGCAGAGCCATGGGCAAATGTGACAGTAGGGTTGTCCATGGGGAGGAAACAACCAACAAATGAGATTTAATGAAGCCCTAAAACACTCTCTTCCCTTTGTTGTGAAGGAAAGAACACGTTAGGAATGTGCAGGATTAGGTGCGTGTGCCCTTAATCAACAAGTTCAGGGCAGGTTTTTCTGTTTGAAAAAAAATCTTATACAGAACTCCATTTTCTAAAATAACCCTTTGGATCAACTGAGATTCCTGCATCTTGCAGGCTATATTTTTGCCCCCAGTTTTTCCAGTCTCAGCCATGCAAATGCCTTCAGACACTGAACAGGGGCTCTGGGCTAAGCTTAGATGGGCTCCGGGTGTACGCACAAAGGATAATGTGATGCTGAGTTGGTTTCACTCTGTCTACTTTACCACTGAAATAGTTTCCTAATTGCTGGTAATTGTTTTTCTGAGATTTTGTTAGCATTAACCAGGAATTCTCCAGCTTCATGTTGAGGACCCAGAGGTAATTCCGCGGCAAACTGTCTCAGGGCTCCTCGTGACTGACTGCTCGATACGGATAAGGAACGCTGGATCTGCTTCAATATGTATTTTTAATTGGGTTGAGGGGAAAGAGAATCAGCCCTTCATTCTTTTGGTTATGGGAGGCATTAATTTTTTTCCTGTTTTTTTTTCTTTCCTTTTTTGCCAAAATACGTCAGGAAAAAAATGCAAAAAAAAAAAGAAGAAAACATACCCAGAAAGCTTCTATCCATCAGGCACCGTGTTCTTCTGAAAACATAACAGAGCACTTCAGTTATAACAAACTGTAAAAGCTAAAAGATGTGGTGTGGAAGTGTATTTGGGAACAATCGTCAGCTGAAATCCAATCCCACTCCTTATTTTTTACCTCTCTTTTCATGATTTCAATTATACTCTTAGAAATGTTTACGCAGAATTTCTTACCCATCTCCCTGATGCAAATTGTACAGATTCTCCTTGCTTTGGGAGATGTATTATTAGATTAAAGGAGCATTTCTAATTATATCTGGGAATCTGTCCCTGATGGAGCTGATCATTACAGTGAGAAACCAAGCCAGCAGTGCCACATCACTGACGGCCTGTCCGTAAAGCTGCTCCAAATCCATTTGTTTCATACAAAAGATGATACCAGCTGCATTCCCAGGCCAAAACTGGGGACTTTTGGTGTTAATAGGGTGTTAATGTTGATATCAGGGAGAAAAAAAAGCCATTTTTCCGAAGTTACTCTGTTAATTCTACAGCTCCTGATAAAAATCAGGGTCTGGTAATTGTCTGGTAATTCATTATATGAACTGGTGGGTTTAAACAAATCCTGTTAGAACAGAAATTTACTGCAAAAACCTCAATAGCATTAGGCCAATAAGCAGTTGAAAGAAAAACTGGATATTTTCTTCTCCTGTAATTGCCAGCACGTGTCACTTGTGCTGTTAGAAGTGTTTGAACCTCAATAAAGCTCCCAACTGCTTTGACCTTTGCCTGCAGCACGATTAGCAAAACAAAAGATAAGATTTTTATCCTGCAGAGGCCGTGATTAAAACTGTCATAGAATTTTTCTCGGGATCTGAATCTTGATGAAAAAACCCTCAGTAGTCTTGAGAGCAGAATCTGTCCGCGAAATGAAGCAGTGCCATTATCACCTGCTGCCCACGGGTGGACAAACTATCAAAGAAATCTGAGGTGCCAGAAAGGGGTAAATGAATCCCAAAAAAGCACAAGCAGAATTAGATTAATTCATGCCCTCGTAGTGAAATTAAACAAATGCACCATGATTTATTTTTTCCCTGTCATATGTCAGTTTTTCAAAATCACTGATGGTGTTTTATGAGACTCAGCATTCCTGGGACAGTTGGGATAAATCACACCCATTGCACAGAGGGAAGTCTGGACACGGTGAAAAAGTGGTGACTTGCTTAAGGCCAAAAATTCACTACCCTGTTAGGAAAACAGAATCCTTATCCAAAATGCCAGAAAACGTGACTCCTTCCTCTCCTCACTTGGCAGGATCCAGCAAGGGAGGGTGACCTGTGATACAGGAAGGACCTACAGCCACATTACCAAGACTGATGATGATGATGATGATGATGATGTGTAATCTTAGCTGAACTGGATTTAAATTATAAAGCAAAACAAAAATGCACATTTTTATTTAAAAATACATCTTTTATCTGACAGCAAATCTGGTGGTCACAAGGGCATCTGACACTCCAAGTTATTCCATAAGAGTTGTAACAGGTTTTGTGGCCATCTGTAAGCTCAGGAGGGAATTTTTTAGAGCAAGGTCTGTGTCCATTAAGGACCAAATCCTGGTCTTTCGCTGAAGCTCTCAGACTCTACTGCAGCATAAAATTATTCAAGATAAATGCACATTTTAATCCAGAGGGAGAACAGACCTGTGGAATAAGTAGGAGGGCAATTGGGGTTTGATTTTGGTTTTTCATGGGGCTTTTTTTTCATTTAAAGTTTTCTCCAGAGTTTCTCTGGATGAAATTTCCCAGGGTTTCACTAGAGGCAGCCACAGCCAGGGCTTTCCAGGTTCCTGGTGCATCAGCTGTTTTTGAAATCTTTTCCTTCCCCACATCTCAGTTCTCCCTTTATAAATCAGGAAATAATAACTCAGCACTTGTCTTTCCCATTTACATTCTTGGGTGGACAGGGATTGTTCTCCAGGTGTTTGTTTATAAGGAATACAGCAAAATGGGCTGGATTTCATCTGGGACCTGATGTTTTACTGTAAGCAAACTGAAAGAGCAGAGTAAGGACCTGGGGCCCAAATGAACTTGTTCAAAGTTTTTTTAAGAACTTCAAGTTTTTACAGTAGAAATATAAGTTTAATTCCTTTATTCACTTTGCACCTTGCTCCTACTAAACCCCACTAGGATCACAAGTATCGGGAGGAATCTCTACCTGATCCTCTGCCTGAAATGTTTGTTGAAAAGAAGACATATCTGTATGAATAATTTGGGGAAAAAAACCAACCAATCAACCAGACTTGCAGGTCACATATCCCAAAGTGCACATTCCCCCCAATAATTTATTTGTTCACCTTAGCAAGATTTCATATACATTTTGTTCACGGAAATGACCAGCATGGACTATTCAAACATGATAAACCTGGAAAACAGCACATAGAAAATTCAGTGACACTGGAATACCACATTCAGAAAATGTAGTGCCTGTTTCAAGAGAAATCTTTTAAAACCACTGGCAGCCAAACTTGTACAACATGCAGGCAAAATGCTGCTGCAGGCAGAAAACAAAAAAAAAAAAAACAAAAACAAAACCATTTTTTTGCAACCAAAGGCTGGCAAAGCAGGAAAAAAAAAGCCCAAACCAGCTTGTGTACAATTCCCACAGTTGTACTGTCAGGAGGAATTGAGTATTCAGTGAAATGCAGGGAGGTTTTCTATCACTGGCTGAGTGGACTTGCTTTGAAAGCAGAAATCTGCTGAAATGCTGGGCAGGTTTGTGTTTTCCCATTTCAGAAAATGGTTTACAAGGGCTGAGTTTTGGCAGCTGATAAAAGAAATTTGGATTAATGCAAGAAAGTCTCGTTCTTTGGATGAGACGTTGAGCACTGGAAAATCATGTTTATTTTCACTATTAACACGTGGAGGTTTTTTACTCTGAAAAAGATCTTGATGTTACTGTGATGATAAAGGAGAGGCTGTTGCTCATCCTGGGTTTGAGCTCAGTGTTGCATTGAGACAGAAATGTGCATTAGGTAGAGCTTTGAGCCCGTCGTGGGACTGACAGATGCGTTATTCTTGTGTGATGGTTGCCATCCATAGCTCTCCTCATCAGCAATTCATTTTCCCTTAGCTCACATTTGCTATTTTCTCCTTCTCTGTCAGCATGAGAAATATGCAGCGTGCTCTGTGGTGAAGGAATGACATTTCACTCCAATCCCTGAGACAAATGCTCCATCTCTTCCAGGGAAATCAGAGATTCAATTACATCTATCAAGCTGGGGGAGAAATCTGTATTTTGAAGCACCTCAAACTACCTCTGTAGTGTCTTGGGGTTTTTATAACACTATCATATACGAAATACCTTCACAAAAATATTTGAGTGTGTGAGGGGTGCAGGCAGAGAGCAGATGCTGCTGTGAGAGCAGCTCTCTCATGACCTGTTGGATTTTTTTCTTTCTGGCAAAGGATAACACTGATGCAGGTCCCAAATTTGCCTGGAGCTAAGTGCAATACTTTGAAGACCAACTGGCTTTTCTCTTTGGCTTTCGGAAGACATCATCCAGGGATAATTGGTGTCAACAGCCTGTCCCCTTGAGTTAGTTTTCAACATTGTCTTGCTTATCCAAACCATATTAAGACAGGAAAGAGGATCAAGGTGTCTCTTCATAGGATGTGGAGTTAATTACCCAGCATGGATTCAGCCTGAGACAGCTGAAACCTTCCTGGATGAATCACTGAGTTGCTCTGTGCCTCAGTAGCTTTATTTTAAAATGAAGTTCCTAATAAAACCCCACTCAGACATGAGCAATAGTAGCTCAAGGCCAACAGGCACACTTAGAACTGGGCACTTCCACTTCAGCAAAGCAGTAAGACATTTTTTAACTGACTTCAGTCAGTATAAGATGCTGCAGCCTGTCAGTGTTGCCTTTCAGAAAACTGAAAAAGTCAGGCAGGGAAATTTTGTAAAGAAGCTTTGTGAAATCCATTTGCTTACTCCAAGTAGAGAAGCAAGAAATATTCCTGGCTTAATCTTTCTTCTTTTCAATGCTATGGATTTTCAGGACATTAAGGCCTGGCAAAGGAGAATATTCTGTTACACAACGTACAATTTATCTTTGGAGTTGGCAGAGTGAAATAAAAATGAGAAGACATTTATCTGAATAGTGGGCAGAACTTAAGTATTTGGGATTGGAATAATCTTGCAAAGTACACAAAGCCTCAAAAACATCAGACAGTAAATCTGAATTGACTGTGGAAACTGGACTACTGAACTTTCCCTGCCCTGGGAGGAAGAGGGATTGGTGATCCGCATCGCCTCAGGCTGTGCAAATTAAGAGGCATCTCTGTGATGCTCCACCCCACATGGAAATCTTGGCCGTCACTCCCAACAGAAAACTCTGACCCGAGAGGATGGTGGGATGTCAGAGCCATCCCTCGGAGGTTTCAGTCAGGACACATCCACTGCCAGGTCAGTGTGGGTCACTGGATGTGGCTTTGAGGGGAACTCCTGGCACTCCACTGTTCTCACTTCCCATCTGGCCACTCTCTGATCTCTGCTCTGTGCTCCTGCCAGATTTCACACAACAGAATCCTGATGCTGGGAAGATTTGACAAGTGATGACTGATGTCCAGCCACTGGGAAAACCTTTTGTCCTGTTCCTGCTTTTAGACAGACAAGATACATTCAGCCTCTGTGGCTGCAGCTCTTTCACCAGTGCCAAGTTCACTTTAAATAACAGAAAAAAATGGGCTGCTTAAATCTGCACTCCTTTTTTTTTCTGCTTCCTAGAGCTCCTTCTATGGTTTTTGAGACTTTTCAGTCCAAATCTCCACCGAGATGACAAGTGCCAATGACCCTGCTTGCAACAAGGGAACAGGGCAGTTTTCCTGAAGAAATTCTCTGAGAGAGCCAAACAAATGATGTGTTTGTTTTTGCTGGCAAATGTGGCAGCATCAGAGGTGTGGCTGGGACCAGGCTTGCCTGATGCTGAGGGCTGGGAGCTTTCCAGAGTCACTGGACACAGAGAGGTCCTTTAGCATCTTAGGTGACAGAAAAAAAGGATGAAGATGAGACCAAGACTTCCATTATTCCAACCTCTGTCTCTGCCATGCAGGAGAACTGAGCTATATCCATGTCCATCCTGGCAGTGCCAGCAGCAGGCTGACTTATTTATCTTCATCTTACAGGGTCAGATTATATTGCTGCATCAGGATTGCTCTGGAGTTAAATTAATCCAGTTGTGGCAGCCTCCATGTGTAGCTCCACAACAACTCTGCCTGACACTGTGAAACCTCAATAAATCTGAAATTACTGCAGCAACCCTGTGTAAATCTCCCAGCTCCAAAGGAGAGATGGCAAAAAGGACCTTACTGGTTATAAAACAAGTACTGGTTGTAGAATAAGACAGGGTTGGGCACCAAGGGTATGCAGCGAAGACTTTAAATCTTGCCAGTCTTGCTCAGTTTAAGGGGTATTTTTTCAAAATGTTTCAAGGTTCAGGTTTTGTCCAAATAAACGTCCCACATATCTGAACCCTGTGAGACTGGAAACCTCGGCCATGAGTCTCATGTGACTTTCTTATGAGATTTCCAGCTTTTCTCCTTCTACTCTTGGCTTGAAGCACCATGAGAATATTTTCAGACATGGTATTTCCACACTTTTAGCTTCAAACCCTAGGCCTGAAGAACCTTAAGAGTGAGGTGGATTTCTTACTTAAGCTAAAAATGGGATCGCGCTACAGATTTGTGTTCTGTGAGTGCATAAATAAAAGACACAGGAGACAAATCCTCTTGACATTGGGGACTTAACACTGAGTGAGAGATAAATAAACAATGATTTCTCATCAACACCACCAAGATGTTGTCTCAAGGTCCTCTCCTGAGATAATGACACTTATCTTGAGCCCTTTCCCATTTCAAGGCAGTGGGTCTTCAGCACAGGAGCTGGCAGAGACGAGTAGAGGCTCGTGTGTTGTTTCAAGGAGCTGAACTCTTACTTGGCAGGCTCAGGAGGAGTTATGTCAAGAGCTGCTTATTTCTAATATTGTACAGAGAATTCCTCCCACTATTTCTTCCAGATGCTGGCCATCTCATTTATTTATTTATTTGGATTAGCTGTATTAAAATATAACATGCTTCCAAATGCTTTGCTCCCAAATTCCCAAGAGATGGCCCTTTCTCGTGGGGATGGATGTCCCTAAGCCTTTTAACAGGCTTAACTCCCTCTGCTCAGAACAAGGGGAAAGTTCGTGACTCCGGAGTACCCAGGATCTCACAGAAAGCTTAGAGCACTTGGTATTGAAGGAGTCGAGAAAAGGAATGTAGCAAAACACTGGGCAGGGAGACAGGAAAAATCTGCAGCTTTTCCAGTGACTGTGGCACTGATCTGGCTATCGAGCACCTGAGCAAGGAATTACTGAGCCCTTCAGCACGTTCCTGCTGGACTCAGAGGAAGAAAAACAAAATGATGAGTGCAAGTGAGCTCTTTGAGCCTTGCTTGATGAGGACTTACCTAGTTTTGAGTTTTATTAGACCCACATCAAGGTGCAGAGATCGTCTGAACAAACCAGGGGCACATGCAAATTTTCATTTGGTTTGGTGTGGAGATTAGGGAGGCTGATTGTACAAAAAGGAAAAGTTCTCCTTGGTCTCTGAAGCTCGGTGGAGTGCAGTCACTTGGATCAAGTTTCCCTTGGCAATGGAGTTGACTGAGATCCACAGCTGAGGTTTGGCTTTATGGGGAGGGGTGGAATCACAGAATGGCTCTGAAGGTGGAGCTTCAGAGAGTGTTGAGGCTGAAATCAGCACAGAGTCTTTGTGGTTCTATCTTTCTCCTCCACTGCCCCTAAATCAGAGCAGGGAACTTTGAAAGAGGAGAATAGAGGGATAAAGCCTTTAAATGCCAAGGAAATGCCTGGCAGATGCTGGACCCTCAGAATACCATCCACTGAAGCCATGCACTGTCTTTGAGGGCCTCCATTCATGCTCCCGGCACTTGCAGACATCCCTCCTCAAAAGACTGGCCCAGTTTTACCTGTTCATACCTGGATCCTTTCAACTATCACCACACCTACTCCTACTTCCCCATAAAAAGAGCGACATCCCACGAGGCCCCTGAGCTGCCAGCCTGGCGCACCCAGCCGGTTACACATCCTCCCCACTCTCGCTCAGGGAGATCGAGTGGATTTTAACGGTTGGCACTCTGCAGTTCTCATGGACGAGGCTCCCTGAAGTGCCTGCACAGCAACATTCCTGCAGGAACCCTTTGCTCTTGGCTTTGGCAGCCGTGCAGTCTTTGGAAACAGTGGTTTTGGCGGGCACGCCCTGCACGGCAGAAAAGATCTTCCACTCGCACACCCCGTCTGACTTGGAAATCTTGTAGAAGGTTTCTCCCGATCCCACAGGGATCCGGACCACCCCTTTGCCACTCTCCATGCTCTGGCCAGCGGGATGGTTGAGGTTGAAGCTTGGGGTTTGCTTCTTTGCTGGCTGCTTCCTCAGGAGGCACTGAGCTTTCAGGACGTTCTGGAACGCTTTCTTGAACTCTTGACTTGAGCATGGATAGATGATGGGGTTGATGCAGCTGTTTAAATATCCCAGCCAAAATGTTATTTTAAAAAGTGTGTCCGGGGGTTTGACTGCAGGAAAGAAAGAACCTAAAATGGAAAATATGCAGAGTGTTAGGGCAGAGGCAGTGAGGAATTGCAGGTAACCAAAGAAACTAAAACACTGGAAAAAATAAATAGGATTCTGTTCTGTCTTGAAAAAATTATGACTGGAAACACAATTCCTGCAGGAACAAGTGTTTCAGGATCTATGGTGTCATACAATTACATGGATGTTCCACCAGAAATCAATTCAAGAGAGCTATTTTATAACTACAAGCATTATATTCCTATTTACAGCCAGAGAGGCAGTGAGAGGGCTGATTCCAGGCACAGAGGAAAATTCCTTCTTCAGGGACTCCTAATTCAAGATTAATTACCCAAATGACAGCCATATCTTGGAGGTCATCACAAGGGGCTTCAGATGGCAAGAAAATCATACCATTTCAGAAGGGTTAGAGAAAAGAGGGATTAGAGTTGACTGTGTTATAGCTAAAAGTCTTTGAAATGACGAAGTATTGGGTACTGATATTCCCTGAAACCTTCAGAAAATCTAATTAACCACATTTTGCCTCATGGAATGTAGATAAATTCAGAGAAGTTAAAGGAAAGGTTCCTTCATATATCAGTGAACACTGGGGAGGGTCTCATAGGCAGCCATTTTATTTATATTTATATTTATATTTATATTTATATTTATATGTACACATATTCTGATATATACTTGCAATGTTACCTTCCAAAGATGATTCAAAGAGCAAGAACTTCGATGGCTCCTTAGTAAGGAAAGTACTTTGGCACTCTCTTTCTTTAGAATTATGAGTTATCTGCTGATTTAAAATCTTGGGAACGTTTTTCCCGATGCCAAACTTTTGGTTTTATAAAATTAAAAAAAAATTTCCCAGAAATAAAATTGACTTGTTTTGGAATTTATACTCAAATATATAATAAACGGGACTTTTAGCAATGACAAATGCTTGTCTTCCTGCTTCACCTGGAAAAACTGTAAGCACGTGAAAGAAATACTGTGGAAGGTTTAGGCATCGATGCACCCGTCATCCTCTGCAGTTTAACCATGTCTGGGAGCAGCTCCTAAGCTTTACAGAGATTGATCTTGACCTCATCTGGCCGAGGAAAAGCTGTTAATGCCCTCCGAGGGTGTTCTGACTGAAATCTGAGATCTACTCAACTGCTCGAACCTTTTTCCTCGCGTCTGTCAAACAAAGCTGCAGCACTTGCAGCAAATGCTTTCGAGTGGCCAAAGCAATTCTCAGGGTTGTTTTGCCTGTGTGGGAATGCATCAAAATCCTGCCTGGACCAGAGACATTCCTGGTGCAGGGTGATTAATGACCTGCTCATCCTGCTGAACACGGGATCTGCCGGGAAATGTGGAGCGATCTTGTGGTGGCAGCAGCTTGAGCAGAGCCCATGGCCCAGGGATTGCTGCTGCCAGGGAGGGGGCAGGACATGGGGAAGGGTGGGAAGCCTTGCAGAGGTCTCTGACCTGGGACCCAGGGGTTTGTGTGTGTTACAGCAGCAGAGAAGTGACACCAAGTCAGGATCATCACAGGATGGTTTGGGTGGGAGGGAACTTAAAGCCCATCCACTTCACCCCCTGCCATGGGCAGGGACACCCACCAGTAGTGGTTCAAGCCCACCAGATTGCTTCAAGCCCTGTCCAACCTGGCCTTGGACACTTCCAGGGATCCAAGGGCAGCCACAGCTTCTCTGGGAATTCCATCCCAGCCCCTGTCCACCCTCACAGGTGGTCAGAGGGACCACCTCTCCCCAATATCCCCTCTAACCCTGCCCTCTGTCAGTTTGAAGCCACTCGCCCTTGCCCTGTCCCTCCAGGCCTTGTCCCAAGGCCTTCTCCAGCTCTCTTGGAGCCTCTTTAGGGGCACTAAGCTTTTCCCAAAGCCTTCTTTTCCCCAGGCAGTGCAGAACATGCCACAGGAGCTCTGTCTCTGTACTGGAGCAGCTGAACCTCTGATTCCAACCCCACATATGACCTGGGCGCCAAACACGGCGTGGTAGCTTCTGGTTGCCCCAAGCTGGCCCAGGTACAGCAGTTTCATTATTACTTTCAGTATCAACCAGATTTTAAGACCAAAAAGATTTTGCTAAAGAAAGCAAATGCTATTTTGCAGTGAAGCACAAGTGGGCAGGCATATCCACAACCCAGATTTTTTTCTCAGCAAATTAATGCTTCTCTCCTTTAGTGAAAAACAACTAAATAACATTCTCAAAGAACTTTCTGGCTGAAGTCACTGGCAGATGAAAAATAACAAAAGGCTTCTAAATGCCCAAATCATGCTCAATTTTTTGGTTTGTTTCCTCATTTAAATGCAGTGTATCTTCTGCTTTTTCATTTTGTGGTGAGACAAAAGGTGAACCAAATCCCGGATTAGGGAATCAGCTGTGTAAGGCTGAGTGTAAAAATGGGTAAACAATAACAATTCCTGTTTGCTGCAACTCCTGGCTCTCTCCAAATGGAATGCAAGGGCTGTGCCAAAGTCTGATAAAAATAGAAAAGAGCCAGTGTCAGAGTCTGTCCCTTGCTCTTTTTTGGGGGTGGGATCTGCATGTTAATTTATTAATGTAGCCTTTTTTGGTTCATCAGTGGAGAGACTCGTGGTTGCCTTGGAATAACACACAGCGAAAGAAAATCAAGGAGCTTTAACAGCACAGAGACTTTGCTATCTACAGACCCCACTACACACTGGATTTCAGAGAATCATGGAATGGTTTGGGTTGGAAGGGACACGAAAGATCATCTAATTCCAACCCTCTGCCATGGGCAGGGACACCTTCCACCATCCCAGGTTGCTCCAGCCTGGCCTTGGACACTTCCAGGGATGGAGCAGCCACAGCTTCTCTGGGAAATCCATCCCAGCCTCTCACCACCCTCACAGGGAGGAATTCCTTCCCAATATCTAATCCAAGTCGACCCTCTTTCACCTCAGAGCCATTCCCCCCTGTGTTATCAGTGCATGCCCCAGTAGAAACTCCCTCTCCAGCCTCCCTGTAGGGTGTGTTTGACACTCAGGGGCCACAAAAATCTCTATCCTTCTATTGCAGCCACCCAGTTACCTCTGTAGCTCAAAAATACTCCCTAATCTTTCCTGTCGGCTATTTGAGTATCTAGGAAAAGGGGAAAAATATCTTATTTTACAAATCCTTGAAGAATGGTGTTCCTCCCCACAGAATCCTAAGAACATGTCCCTTTCTTCCAAACCTTTAATATTTAGTGATGTTGTTGTGATCAGTCTCAGCGGCTGATGCATCTGGTAATGAGCAGGAGGCATTTTCAAACCTGGTGACAAAGTGGTTTCTTCAGTGCTGAGCCCTCAGAATGGACAGCTCAGGTCAGATGAACTCAAAGGAGAAATACAACAAAGATTTTGTGGGGGTTTTTTAAAACAATGACCATAATTAATAATAAGATTAAACAAGAGTGGTGAATTATCTCTTTTTTAGGGCGTATGGTACAAGTTCCCTACAGAGCAGTGAGTGCATGGAGAGCAGGTGGAGCTGGGATGAGCATTTCCATGCAATCCTTGACCATTTGGTGACTGCCAGTTTGTGTCACCTCAAGTTTGGACACTTGGACACCATCAGCCAGGGCTGAGAAAACAGAATTATTGCACCTAATTCTCAGAGCATGCTTTTCCAATCCTCTCATTCCAGGCCAGGTGGAATCATAGGTGCCATCCAGGTGTCCTCTAGCAGAGCTGGAGGATGAACTGCTGCTGAGATACGAAGTTTTCCTTGCAAGGAATTCTCTGTGCTAGTCATTGGCCTTAATGTCTTCCTTTGCACACTGTCAGGAATTAAATGGTAAATAGTGGCAAACCTGATTAAAGTTTGAAGGCTTCACCTTACGTTGTCTCCCTGCAGTCTGTGCTGGAGGAACAGTAAAGAAAGCTTCAAGAGGTCTTTTAATGCATTTTGAATCGTGGATTGAGTAAATGATGCTGGAATTCCTGCTTTGTTTTCAAACATTGAGGACATTCAAGTGTCAGTAGCACAATTCAATTGCTTCTTGTAAAATTAAATAAAATAAAATGTACTATGAGCTTCTCGAGACCTTTTGCCATTAAGTATTTCATCACTCACCCCTGGAAATGTCAGGATTGCATTTTCTTCCCTCATAATTTATTTTCCTGTTTGTCAGCTGGAAGTTTCTTCAGCTCTGAGAGATAAGTTTGCCACGTCCCTTCTGGTGAGTAAGTGCCAATTCACTCTCAAAGATGTAATTTGACTTTGTCATTTGTCACAAGAGCTGCCTGATTACGGGTTGTTTAAAAAGCAGCCCTGATGTCGTGCATCGTTTCACTGATGGACAGCAGAGAGGGTTTTGGAACCTGCCAGATTGTAAAAACTTGTGTTGTTTACTCTGCATCATCACTGCCAGCACCACGGGAATCAGATCCCGTGTATTTGTGTGACCCATGAACCCTTCATGGTGTTAAAATCCATCTCAGCTACAAATCCATCTCTGCTACTGAATCTTGCTCTGTTTAGGTTTGCTGCTTTTTTCCTGTCTTTTTATTTTGTGTAGCTCAAATGTGGTGACTGAGGCAGAGCACAGAGGTCAGGTGGGGGTGATGCTGCTTCAGTGTATGGGGGAGATCAGGACTGTGTCCATAGAGAATCCCAGATTGGTTTGGTTGGAAAGGACCTTAATTCCCATCCAGTGCCACCCCTGCCATCGGCAGGGACACTTTCCACTATCTCAGGTTGCTCCAAACCCCATCCAACCTGGCCTTGGACACTTCCAGGGATCCAGGGGCAGCCACAGCTGCTCTGGAAATTCCATCCCAGCCCCTCACCACCCTCACAGGGAGGAATTCCTTCCCAAAATCCCATCTATCCCTGCCCTCTGGCAGTGGGAAGCCACTCCCCCTTGTTCTGTAATTCTCTTGTCCCAGGTCCCTCTCCAGCTTTTGGAGCCGCTTCAGGCTGGGAACCGGGAGAGTGCTCTGGTTACAGGGAAGCAAAGCTCAAAACTCAGGTCCTGGGATCTGCCCTGAAGGGATCAAGCCAGAGGGCAGCAGCTCTTCCAGAGCCATAAAGACCCAGAGGATGAAGCACAGAGGAGCACTGATATCCCAAAGGGAATTAACTGTGTACCAGGGCCTCCCTACATCTCTCATGGCTCTACAAACATTGATAAATATGCTATATTTTGTGTTTCCAAGCCCAGTGTTAACTCTAAACTTTATTCCCTAGGACAAGTGTTCTATACTGCATCTCAGGTCAAGACACAATCCACCCTCTAGAAAGTGTATTTATAAATATAAGTATTTATATATTTTATATATATATATATATATCTCTGTGTATTGCTGCAGACATTCGACAGCTGCCCCCTGTGCACACATGAACTCTCCCAGCATGTCTCATATGCTCTCACTGCTCCTTTATGGGAAGTATTTTTTATGGAACAAGACACGGGATCAAGAACCCTTGGACAGTAGGAAATGATCCTGGACTCTGCACGATCTAATTAACACAACCAGTGCAGAAAAAGCGGTGACGTGAGGAAGTCTTGCACTTTCCAGCTGTGCCTCCCCAGGGCCTGGAATATTGTGGCTGTTCCAGAGGGAAAATCAGAGGGACTTTGCTCTTGGCTATCCCTGATCCATAATGAACAGACATAGAAGGAGGAGCGAGTTTGTTTTCCCTCCCAAACCCCTGAATTCAGATCTCTGCAGCACCAGGAGGGTGTTTGAGCACAGGTGAGAGGTGGAAAGGTCAGGAAGCAGGAATGGGTCAGTCTGGGAACATTGCTCTGATGATTTGGATTATTTCAGACCTAATTTATGCTCTGTTTCATATTGTACCCACTTAGGATGGATGATATTTCTGGCAAATGTCTCAGCAAGCAACTATTTCCAGATTCACTGCAGGCAGCTGCAGATTTAGAAAGCTGATAAAAAACCATGGGAAGGTAAACTGAGGTTTTGTTAAATCCAAATAATCACATTGTTTCACAAATTAATGTAATTGCCACTCCAATTCCAGCTCCCAAGCTGTTACTGCAGTGGAATGGGTCTGGATCCCATTGCTGACATTTTTGAGATATTTGGTATTTGCCCCGAAGCCCTCGCTCTTGAAGTCATTCACTTACAATAAAATAATATTTTTTTAAAAAAATTTTAAAAACCAGAGAATAGTTTGAGAAGCTGGGTCTGTCTCAGGCTGTCTCATGAGTTTGTTGTGTCATGATTTTGTAATCCTTGGAGTTAGAAATAAGGAATTATCTCCTTCAGCAAGAGCCGAGCGTCTCTTCCGTTATCCAAATTGCAGACAAATCCTGACATTTGCTCAGTGGGGTGGGAAAATCATTCACCATGGCCTTTCCATCACTCCCCAACCCTGAACAGTGCTGTGACATTTGAGAGCGAGTGAAAAATGACACTCCTGCTTTGTTTACTCTGGGGACTCAAAAGTGGTGGCCGCACAACAAGGGACATTCTGAGACAAGGACGAGGTTCCTGTGACAGGTGACACACACAGGAGAGCCACGGGAGTGGCTCCCAAAGCAGAGCACAGCTAATCCACCTTCCCTCCCTTGTTTTTAGTATAAATGGTTTTTAACATTGAATCCTCTCCTCATTTGCTGTGTTCTGAGTCACTGGGACACATTTCAAGATTTGGGAATGGTGGAGAAATGTTGGCCCAGGGATGTCCATGAGATCTTTGCCATTAGCTGAGTTATCAACCCAGACCAACAGCACCTTCCCAGTCTGTGATTATGAAAAATGCCCCTTGTGATCAACAAAAAACCTAAAAAACCATTGCCATGGAAATGTCTTGGCTGTTTATCTTCATGGCTGAAGTTCTCCCCATTCAGTGGTTTAACTCACACACACACTTGTGCTCTGTGACTCAAGGAGTGCAAACACCCTTCCTCTCCCTGAGCTGGGTTCCAGAGAAAGAGCTGGGGCTTTATTCTCGGGTTTTTTTCACTTTTATTTCTTTTTTTTTCTCTCTTTCTCACTGAGAGAACACTGAAATATCCACGTGGGCAGTCTGTGTTGGTGTGCGTTGCTACTCTAAGCCTTGTGACCCTCTGAGAGGTCACGTTGTGTCAATGGCAGAGATGGGAAAATGCACTTCATTTTTCTGGTTTATGTCTAATGAAAGTAGAGTGGTTCTCTTTGACTCCAGTTAAAAAAATTACCACAAAATAGTAATTAGAAACCAGCCGCAGATAGGATTAGAGGATTGCCTTGACAGTGTTTGTGTCAGTTCACAAGACTAATTTACTCCTTGACCACAAACACGAATACCCTCCAGCGGATCCTCTTTTTTGCTCTCTTAATCATGAGAATGATTGACAAATGCTAAAAGCCTTGCTCTCCCTGGCCCAGTTTAGGATTTTTTTCGCCCTGTAGCCTCCTGGCTCAGACTTTCCCTTTTTATTTCTTCCTGTTTCTGAAAGCAACACCTACACCCAGAGCTGAGCCACAGAAAATGGACCACAAGCAAAGCTCTTGGATCTTGTTCTGTTCTGAGGGTTGATTAAGGTAAATCCTCAATCCCAGCCCAGGACCATTTTTGCAACAGCTCCAACCCTTTTTTCCATCAGTTCTGTGCATGTTTCACCTCAAAACAACCTCCAAGCACTGTCTTTTATGGTGCTGAAAAGAAACCTTTTGAAGAATTCCCAGAGCAACACATAAATGTCTTCCAGTTACAGGACAAGGTCTGTTCTGTCACTTGTAACATGAAAACTTTTCATCACTGGGGGCTTTCACTGATTTCTGGGCTCTTCCAGCTCTGAGTCTTTCTATATCTGTCCATCTATCTATATATATACTACATCCCTTTCCAGGAATTGCAAGAGGAGAACAAAAAGCTAGAAATGCAGGTTGTAATTGGGAATGCCAGAGCCCAACAAGCCCTGATTGCCCAGATGAGCCGCATCCGAGCCTCTCCCTGAGCCCGCCTGAGCCCCCCCCCAGCCCCTTGGCCCAGAAGCTGCAGATAAGTTCAGGCTCTTCTCCTTAACCCTCTCTGAGAGATGCAGACAGGCTCAAAGTTGCTCTTTCCTGGCTCTGTTTTGTTTTGTGTTTGCCTGGTGGTCCCTGGACTGTCAGTTGAAGCTGTCATCGATGCCAGCCCTGCTTGGTTCTGCTCACAGGAATGAAAACCTGACTTCTTCGAGGGGAAATCAAAGTTCTGACAACCTTGTGTGTAACAGAAGTTTTGTAAGCAGTGAGTTCACACTCTAGCATGCAGAGGAAAAGCAAATATTAGCTTCACTTATTTTCCTTCAACAGGATTATCATTTCCTGTTTTTTTCCACAAACATCAAGCCAAGTGAGAAGAAGGTGTGTTGGATTATTGGGCTGAAGGACTTTGCACAGACCCTTTGGAATGAAAATCCATCCAAGATAGTAAGAAAAAAAACATTCTCTACACAGACTGCAACTGGTACCTTTATATCCCAGTTTCAATTCAGGTAATTTCTTATGGCAGGGATACTCCAATTGTTGCTCCAGTTATTTTCAGCAGCATCAGCCAACATGGATATTGTGCCTTTCTCTATATCCTTCTATCTCTCTTGCCCTTCCCATACCTACACCTCAAAGGTTTCTACCCTGCTTAATTATACACTTCAGTGAACCTGGTGTTTCTTGTTTGGATGCAGTTCTTGGCTGGTAGAGTGGATGTTAATGGACATGGATATCTTAAAGGTACTGTAGATTAAAGTGAAATTAATGTAGGTTTGGGGAAGCTGTGCTGCACAGAATGATGAGCACAGTTGTCTCAAGAGGTTTTTGTAGCAGTTTAAGAGTGTCTGTCTCGTGGGCAATCTGCACTGGGAGTGGTCTGGCTGATGGAATCATGGAATTATAGGCATTTAGGTTGGAAAAGACCTCTTGGATCGTTGAGTCCAACCATCTAAGTCCACCATTAAACCATGTCCCTACATGGCACCTCCACATCTGTCAAATCCCTCCAGAACTGGTTGATAGGACCATGTTTTGGTCTGTCCCATGGCCACAAAGCTGCAGAGCTGGTGAAAGTTCTGGTTGCCCAGCCAGGCATGCTGTGAGCTCCATCAGGGGTTTCAACAAGGAGGATTTTATACATCTGGAAAGTCAGATCCCTGCTACAAGATCCTGTCAGGATCACTTCCCTTCCCTATCTCAACTGGACCTGGCTGCAGGACAGACCTGAAAGTGGTTGCTGTCTTCTGGAAAGTGCTCTTCATCAAGATGTGTGTCCTTGGCTTTTTTGAGGACTTTCTTTTAGTGCCACTTGTCTGTTTAATCAGTTTTTTTGTCTTTAAACAAAAGCAGCAAATAGGTTTTTGAAAGCCCTATTATATATGCCTTAAAAATAACCCAGTAAACCCCCAAAAATAGGGAAACAAACCTCCAGAGTTTCCTTACAAGGGATCAAAGGATGATGCAAAGCCATTCTGGAGCCCAGAAGATTTTTTAAATCCAAAGCAAATTAATTAACAACAGCTCTGTGTGGGCAACCACATTTGCAGATGAAAAGTGTGTTTAATGCATTCTCCCAAATCCTTTTTGGGTATGTTTCAGTCATCTTGGCAAGCAGCATTCCAGTGTGCTGACACCCTGGCCAGCACCAGCCAGGCCCTTCAGGGCTCCTCCTTAGGAAACAGCTCCAATCCAGCACTTCCCAGTATTGACCAAGAGAAAAAAATTCTGAATTTTTGAGTTTTTCATATTAGCAACAGGTTTTTGTGTGTCTTGATAAATCTTGGTAAAACCAGTAGAGGTTAATTGAAAAAGAAGTTATTTATAAGGTTGAAAAACAGGAAAAAAAAGGAAAAGAAAACCCCCAAATCTTTCTTTTCATGTTTAGGTAAGGCTGTTTTTCCTTTTCTTAATTGTCCATATTGTTGTCTTACTAACTAAAGCTTCCATAAAATCTTACTTTATTTTTCCTGTACAGCATAAGCCCTTTCCATAAGAAAAGCCCTGAAATTGAGCAAGTCATAGATTTTAGTTTCCATGTTTGAAAAACCCAATATTTAATGGCAGAGCCCAACTCAGTGTGAGGAGCCATGTCCTTCACCCTCAGCTATAGGCATGAAATTAGTATTCTGCTTTTACATCCTGCAGCTGCATCAAAGGTAACTGAGCAAGGTTTAATTAAAATTCTAATTACTTTTTTATATTCCAGCAAAGCAGAACAAATCCCCAGCTTTGCTCCCCTTTGGAATGACAACTGGAGAATAAATATTCATCTCCAGCATGGTGGCTGAGCCTGTGTTTGGCCAGTGGGCTCAATGGGTGCAAACCAGAAAAAGATGCAAACCAGAGAAGTATAAACTTAGTTGGAAGGATCCTCACTGCTGTCTTCTGACTGGTCATATGAAAAATTGGATAAAAAGATTAATTTTGTTTGGCATTATGGTATCTCACATGGTGGATTTCCTAATAAGAAGCTGATTATTTTTTCCTTAGAGTGAGACTCATCAGTGCTGAGCACTCCAGGAGATCTGTGAACAGCTACTTCAACCCTGAACGTATTTATATCCTGACATTTATACGTTTAAGTCACCTGGCTGCAAACATAAACACACAGACCCCTAAAGATCCTGTTCCTATAGCAGAGATGGTCACAAATATCTGCTCTAGTTCACAAAGAGGATTTTCTATGTGGAAAAAGTACAAGATTGTTTCCCTGGTTTTCAGAATTTTGTTTCTCATCACCAGAGACATTTGGTCTCATTTGAGACTCGCATTTTTTTCACACTCCCTGCTTTGTGGTGGTGTTTTGTTTTTTGACAGCTTTGCAGGAGGAAATTGTTCCCTCAGAGCTTTTCTGATCAGCATTACCACACCCAGCCACAAGCACAGCCCTCCCTGCCGGGAAGGCACTGGAAGACACACAGGGGCTGGCTCTACTTACCAAGAGGCATTACTACAAAAAATGGGAGCCAGCAGAGGACGAAGCATCCCACCACTATTCCCAGGGTCTTGGCAGCTTTCTTTTCCCTGGAGAACTTGAGCAGGCGCACGGAGAAGTGGTGCTTGCTCTTGGGGTTGGGCACAGAGCCGCTCGCGCCAGGTACGTTTTTGCGGTGGATGCGGAGGGTCACCTCCTCGGAATGAGATTTCTCTGTCTTCAGCCCAGAGGTCAGCCCTTTGTTTTCCCTTTTGGCCACCACATAGACCCGGCAGTACATCACCAGGATGATGGTCAGGGGAAGGTAGAAGGAGCCCAGCGCCGAGAACAAGACGTAGCCGGGCTCCTCAGTGATCTGGCAGATAGTCTCATCCTCCGGGGCTGGCTCCTTCCAGCCAAAAAGGGGCCCAATGGAGATGACCAGGGACAGTGCCCAGACACACAGCAGGGCCAGGAGGCCCCTCCTCTCTGTCACTATGCTGGGGTACCTCAGTGGGTAGCTCACCCCAATGTATCGGTCAATGGAGATGACGCAGAGGCTCATGATGGAAGCAGTGCAGCAAAGCACGTCAACAGCTGCCCAGATGTTGCAGAAGATCCTCCCAAAGACCCAGTAGCCCAAAATCTCCATGGTAGCTGAGAAGGGCAGGACAGTGGAAGTCAGGAGGAGGTCAGCTACAGCCAGATTGATGATGTAATAGTGGGTGACACTCTGGAGGTGTCTGTGGCAGGCTACGGACAGGATAACCAGGATATTACCCAAAACCCCAAAAACAATCAGCCCCCCTAGAATAACACCCAGCAAGATGGCCTTGGAAATGTTCACGGGCTCCATGGAGTGGGTGCAGTTGGAGCACTCAGAGGAGTTTCCAGGGAGGACAGCCATGGCTGGTAATGTCCATGTGAGGCTGCTGAACTTCACCCCCTTTCCAGGCAGAAACAGTGACAAAATCAGTTCTTGGAAGGTCCTACAGGCAACATTTGCCTGGCCTTGCTGGGGAAAAGAGTTTTGAAGAACGTCTTGGAATTGCAGCACCAGCAGCAATGAGAAAGATCGAGAAACATATTAGAAAACCTACCTTTGCTCCTAAGCTTTCACCAGTATAGCACAGTTGATACCCACCAGTTCCAAGTCAAATTTAACTCCTTCTGCATTTTCCTTGGGACACACAAGTGAGGCTACACAAACCTGAGGCTGCTTATCCCACTTTCCAGAGTTATGTGATGAGAAATATTGGAGCTGCAGGTTAAAATCATTTCTGTCTTTTGGGAAAGGTTCTGTATTTGAGAAAGTAAATATTCCAAAGGGTCTCCAATTTAAGTTTCTCCTGAGAGGAAATCACTGATGTTTTTAATTGCCTGATTCTGCCTTAAAATTGGCTTAGAAACCTGAGCGGGTGGAGGTTGCTGCTGTGTCTGCTCAGCAGTTTTGTTTGAGATACCCATCACTCCCCATCCTCAGGGTCTGGGCTGTCAGTAAGAGCTTTCCATGTGCAGAGCACTCATCAGTCGAGGTCCTGGGCTGCAAATTAAAGCTCATTTACATCAGCTCCTGGCTTGCTCTGAGGGGAAGGGTGGAGTTTGCCGTGTGCACAGGGCTGTCCTCTGCAGATCCTCACCCCCCTGGAGAAGACAAAAACACGAACAATGTGATTCCCAGAAGCAACACTCGCTGCTAGGGTTCCCATATAAGAATAGAGCAGGAGGCTATTTTAGGAGCTTTCCTCAGGCTGGCTCCAGCCAGTGGAACCAACCTTTTCCAGCCCAGCATTGTTTAACAGCAACTGAGAGATCCATGTGGGTTTTCCTTCCTGAATTTTCCCTCCTTTATGGGGATAGGCATCAATCCTAATTATCAGCTCACCTGCAGAGACCAGTTCTAGGAGAGACAGAAGCCTGCAGGACACAATTCAGGGCTACACAAACTGTGCAGCAGATTTAGAAGCCCAGAATCTAATCTCAGGTTTCTTTAATAAGCGAGACCTTTCCCCACTGAATTGTTAGTCCAACTGAGCTGCCCATTTTGAAAATCTATAGGGAAAAGCAACTCCAAAGCCAAGCAGAAGATGTTGCAAGGAGCAAGTCTCCTAGTGAGTGACACAACATTTCAGAGTATCTGGAAGCCAAGCTCAGCCTTTGCTGACTAAATATGGAGAAAAGGTACCTCAGGCGGAAAAGTGAGGATAAGTCTGGGAACCCAGACCCGGGCGGCACGGAGAGGAGAGCTGCAAGTGGGGGCTGCAAGACCTTTCCCAACACCTCCATGTGGATATAGAATTCCCATCCCAAATATTAATCAGAGGTGAAAAACCACCACTAAGACTGTGGCTGTAAAACCCCAGATGAGGAAGGACTCTCTAAGCGTCCTTTGGGATGAGTCCCTCAGATCGCAGTTTAAGCAGCAACAACTGTCCCATTTACAAACTTCCATGCTGAACTTTCCTGCGGGCAAAAGCATTTCAAACTCTGAAGCCCCGAAATTCCCAGTTCACAGGCAGGGAGGAGGGGCGGAGGGGGAGATGGATAGGTATCACACTGTGGGAATTTTACTTCAGCACACTAAAATGAAATTGGATCTTTTATTTTCTTTCCTGCCAGATGGAACAAATTGAGGAATAATCCCAAGGAAGACAAGGACAGATTATACTAAGCACATCCATGAAAAGTGAGTGTTGCATCGAGCACCTCTGAGCATTGTAATTGTGGTCATTACAAGGTACAAACTAAGGTCATTATAGGGCTGAAAGAAAATTTAGAAATTATTAATTTGATTTTTAAGCACATGAAGAAAAACTTCCCAGCGAGTCAAGGAGATGCAGCAGAAAGGATTGACAGAGGTTTCCATGCTAAAAATCAAATAATGTCGAGCCTGTGGAGATAGCTGATGTTGGGAAGAGCAGACCCCAGGCTCCTGTGCCTGCCCCACACTCACCTCTTTAGTCTCTAGAAGGCAGCACAGCTCCTCTGAGCATCTGGGAAGGAGATTCTCAGCACAGCAGGCTCGTCTCTTCACGCAGGGATGGGATTCTGTGCCTGGAAATCCTCTGCTTTCCTCCCTTTATTTCTCCACTGGTATTTCAGCAGCTGGCAGTGGGGCTGATTCCGTGTATAATGCGGCTGTGAGGGGCTAGCTCCAGGCTCCCTGGAGGGATCCGTGCCCCGTTCAGAGCTCAGCTCCACACTGGGAAGGAGCAGCAGGAACTTTGCTGCTCTGCTGATGTAGCACAGCAGTAGCCTTGCCATTACCGTAATTCCCCGCCACTCCCGTATTGCCCAGAAAGAAAGAGCACTCTCAAGTGTGGTTTTAAATCTTCTTTTTTTTTTTTTTGACTCAAACTCTCAGTTCCTGCAGAGACCAGTGGATGGAAGGCAGATAACAAGCTCCTGCTTATAAGATAACACGTAATTTTTGGGATATAAAAAGAAAATTTCCTGCGGGACAAATGGAACAAGGAGATGAAGGCAGGACATACTGCCCGTGGATCCCGCACGGTGGGACAAAGCACAGCTGACTGGAGATGGGAGTTTAAGGAGGAGATTCCTCCAGGAGAATGTGCTGTTGAAGGGAGGTTGGTTTTTCATGTGGCTCTTCATTGCATTTTTAAAAAAAAGTGGTCGAAGTCCCTGATGAAGAACAGATACAAAAGTGATGTCCTGAAGTGAAGGGGACACAGAGTGGGATTTCACAGCCAAAGGCCAGCAAACCCTGTAGCCACAAGGAAGCAGTGCCTGTTCTTGTATAATAGACTCTCTACCTCCTCCTCCTGGGCAGTAACTTTGAGAGGGAAAGTTTGGGTTTTTGGGTTCGAGAGTTTCACAGACAGAGGCAAATTTGAGTGATGCTCAGATTCCCCCAGGACAGTACAGAAAGCAGATCTGGGCTTGTCAGCAGCCCTGATCACTGTTCCAACAAATTCAGAGTGCCTGCTTGCTTCTGGGATAGCCATTGCTACTGGAGGGAAAACCATAAAAGTAGCTCCCAGGAATATTCAGTTTGTGCAGGTTGGACAAAGAGTTTGGGACAGTGTAGTGACCCTTGTGGCAGCTCCAGCTACACCATCATTTGCTGTCTGTTTGAGAGTAAAAAACCCCATGAGAGGAAACTGCAAAGTGAGGGGGCAAAAAAAATAAAAATTAAAAGAATTCAAACTAATTTTGAGGAACTTGCAAACTGCAAAAACGAGGTGACTTTTAAATGCTCGGCTGCTGTTTCTCCACAGTTTTCTTGGCACATGTGGTTCCTGTTCTGTTGTACATCTACAGAAGGTGTTACACTGGTTTTTGGAGGCTGCTTGGAGGTCTCCTCCTTCCCTGTGAGTAACAAAGAGTGCTGGGAGAGAGCAAACCCTAAACGGATGAATGGAATCTTGTGTTACTAAAGTCCCTTAAAGGCTGTGATTCAGCAGGTTTATTTTAGATGCCTATCTTTGGATGAGGCAATTCTGTTTCAATCCATCCACTGGGAAATGAGTCTAAATGACTGGGGGGAGGGAAGGGAGCTGAACCCCACCCTGGATTTTGTTCCTACTGGTACATAGACCTTGCCATACTGGTGACTCGTTCCAGGCTCTTAAACACACCATGGAAATACATAAATTTATATTCATGGCTTTAGTCATTAATACACTCAATCTATCAACTCATCTGTGAGTAATACTCTTGTTTGGGGACATCTCTCTGGAGTGGATGGAAGCAGAAGGAAGTGACAGAAGATTTTTTCCTAAAATCCTCAGAGAAAAATGAATTTATTGCAGTGAAGAGCTCATACACCTGGAGACTAGCAAGAGCCCGAGGTCAGGAGGGTCATTAAACACAGTGCACAGTGTCCCCAGGAAGGGATGGACAGGGCAGGATTAGTGTCACATCAACCTTGGTGAAGCAATCTTTGTGCTTGGCTCTGGCAAGACATTGTCTGGAGTTGTCTGTGTCCAGCTTAAAAGTTTTGGATTAATCAAAGTTTGGGAGAAAGCAGTGAGAGGGATGCAGGTATAGAAAACAAAAGGAGGAGCTGTTTAATCTCAAACTTTGCACCTCCAAAGACAGATGAAAGCCTGTCCATGGGGGTTCTGTGTATCCACCACTGGAATTTTCTATGAACATATTAGGCAAGGATCCATCACAAGGTTTTACTCAGCTTTCATCCTCTATTGAGAAAGGATGAACTGTCCCCTGGTGTTCACAGTGTCACTGAATGGTTTGGGTTGCGACATTTAAAGTCATCTAATTCCAACCCAAAAGTGTTATCCCACCCAACATGAGTTTCTAGACAGGAGCAGGTCTCTGAGTTACATAAGCAAGGAACAAAGTCCTGGATAAGCTCCTTGTTCCATCTTTGATCTTTGGCAGGTCCATTTCTGGTGTATCTTTATCTGTGACATGGACGAAATAATACTTTTGTCTCCTTTCTCTTATTCATTTGGATTTTAATCTGTCTGAGTAAGGTTTGCTACTCTGCCCAGGTAGCACCCAGAAACCAGATCCTGTGCTTTCTGTGCTGTTAATTATACTCATTAGCATGAGAGGGTCCCTAGAGAGCTCCAGGCAATCCACAGCTGCTCAGCTCTTTCTGAGCTAAAAAATTTTAAAATCAGAACCTTAAATCCTGAGTTTGGGCAGCAACTGTGTTTTCATTACAAATATCACATCGAAAGGCCTGAATCCAATTGCTTGTGTGTCTGATGGCATTTGATGAAGTGCCATTGGTAATCTGCTCAGCTCAGTGCCAGACCATGTAGGCAGCTGTACCAGGAGTGGAGGAAGTTCTCTGAGGTGCTCCAGGCCTTGAAATTATTATTTACTTGCCCAGAAAGAAGTGAAAAGGGTTGTTTTGATGAATCATCCCTCAGATTTTAGCAAGGGTTCGACTTCTGCTTGGATAAGAAAGAAGACCCACCCAAAGGCAAGAGATGTTAAATGTTGTCTGTTAAACTCAAAGCTGGACTCATTCCACTGTCTTTTAAGACTGGGACAGCCTGAAGCTTTTAGCACAGCTGAGCTGAAGATAAACTGGAAAATTCTGAGTGTTTAGAAAGGAGAAAACCCAACCCAGCATAGGGACTCAGAGTGAGCATTCAAAATGTGAATTAAAAAAAGTGTTGGGCATAAAAAAAGGCTGAAATTTTCAAACAAGGTAGATCTGTCTGTGATCTCATACTTAACTATAAGATGTCCAAGTATCAGAGGTTTCTCCATCTTGGGATTCATAGGGACCTTTTCACCATGTTCCTAAATCACCTAAGCACAGGCCAGCTAAACAAGGTCCATGCTTTTGCATAAATCAAAGCAGCCTCATTAAAACTCAGGGTACCTTCTTAATTCTCAACAGATGAAGATTTGGGCCACTGGATTTTGTGTACAGCTGCAGGTCTGAAAGCTGCCTAATTACTGAGAGGAGCTGTTAAATGTTTATTTCTATGTAACTCACAAAGGATTTCCTGGTTTGATTTATTACCTGGATGATCTGATAAAATCTGACCACATATGGCGGACAGGGCTATTTTGTAGCCTCAAAAAGATTGATTTTACCTAGTGCTGCAATAAATCTACCCAGAGATGAGTGCTTGCCTCAGTTTTCATCCCTCTTATGTCTTGCTGCATCCTTTCCCATCCTGGCACTGCTGCTTCCCTTGGGTGAGAATTTATGCCACTTTCCTGAGCTTTAGCTTGATTAATCTTTAATATGTAAAATAGTTGGGGAAAGTTGAAGATGTGTCTAAACCATGCCTTTCTTGGACTCACTCAAATCCTTCCTTCAGGCTTTTATCTCCTGCCTGCCCACCTGTGAGAAGCCACAAGATCCAATGCCCTGGAACCTCCTTCATCCCACTGACTTGATTTCATCACCAAAGCATCCCCCTTCATCTCCCTTTCCCATTCCAACTTTCGGCAAGGCAGAGCCCCCCTTAGGGCCAGAGCTCTGACTGTGCGGCCTATGTGGCACATCCAGCTCTTTGTGCAACAGAGTTCACAATCCATATAACGGAAATAAACCCAGAGTTCTGCTTTATCTTTCCTGGATTTGAGCTAGATTTAGGTCCTGTTCCTCAGAACTGACCACAGGCCTGTTAAGATTTCCTTGCCATCCAGGCACACAGTGCCGTAAATCCCGTAGGGAAATATGGCTCTGAAAAATCCCAGGGAAGAAATTCTGTCTTTATTCTTATTCCAGAGGGGCTGGAAGTCACTGTGAGCGTGTTGTCCTGTGTTGGCTGACTGTCCAGGCTCACATCTCTCTTGCCACATGACTTTGTGTATAATTCTGTCATCTCTGCTGAGCTTCTACCTCCCTCCTGTGAGGGAGCTTCTACCTCCCTCCAGCAGCTTGTGTTTAAATAATTCTCCAAGCAGCTCAGCCCATAATAATGCTACATTTGATAGATGGAGCCTCTCATCTCCAAGGAGTCTGTGGTACTTACAGATTGTAAATGCAAAGCTCGTGTCACCCACTGCCATCCCCGGGCAGCAACTGTTAGAAAAAAACTTGTTTAGGGAAAGGATGGGAAAGAATGCGCCTTTCGTGATCTATCAGTCTTTCCATAGGCACATATTTACCTATTATTTGCTTATCACCAAATCTTGTCTGAGATCCCCTTGGAAGGAAAGGGGCCCGAGCTGATGACAGCAGAAGTCAGCAGCTTGGAAAGGAATGTGGTAGCAGAGTCCTCTTGGCTGTGTGTCCCAGGGAGCAGCACTGGCATGAGCAGCGAGGAGATCCAAAGCCCCCCAAAGTCAGAGTCAGCAGCTGGAGCTCCAGAAACATGTCTGCTGAGCTCACTGGGCCCTTTTTCTTGTGGATAGACACTGCCATGCCAGGACAAACCAGGCTGATATAGGAGCCTGTCACACAGTGGGCAGCACAGGATGTTTTAGGGGAAGAGACATTTGTAGAACAAGCCCACAAATCTACAGAAGACCAGACAATCAACATCATACCTGTGCAAGACCTCTGGAGCTGCTGCTTTAACCTTTCCGAGGCCAACCTGTTGCCCTGGCAGCCTCCTCCTGAGCTGATGGGTTTGGCCCAGCAGAGGATGAGCCACATCATTCTTGTCTCCTGCTGCACCCTTTGCTCCTTCACCCATCTGCTCTGTTGTGTCTGAAGAACAACCCCTTCTAGCCCAGCCCTGAACAGAACAGAGCACTCTTTGTTCCTAATTAAGATATTAAGGTATTGCCTTAACCAACAAAGAGCTGGGCTTTATTCATTCTCTCCTGATGGGTCTTTCCCTCAAGAACCTCAAATCATGAAAGGAGTTAACAGCTTCCTTGCACCTTGTACTGCAACCAAAACCATCATCCATTTCTTCTTTAATTTGCACTAACTGCCCTAAATTAAGGCTGTCTGTAGAAATGTACTCAGTTTATGACTACAGTTTGTGTATTTGATGTGATGCCAGCAGACATAGGTGCTTGAGAGACACCAGAGAGATTTTTATTCCCTTAAAGGAACAAGCTGGAGCTTTCTTCCGAAGGACGTGAGCATTTTAATAATATGTTTTCTTCTGTCTTTTTTTTTTTTCTTTCCTGGCTCTCTGATGGTTATTACTAAAATACACACACCAATAGTTCCCTTCCTCTGAGCCAGGCTCTCATGGCTGCAGAACGCAATTACCACAAATTAGCGTCTCATGAAAAACAAAGAGACAACAAAAAGCCCAAAAAACTCAAACAAACCCTCCCAATTGCTTGGCATTTAAAACTCTGCTTAAAACACCAAACAGGCAAGGGTGGTAATGAGATTTCCAGAGCAAAGTGGTTTTACATGTTAAGGACTTTAACTGAACACCACCAGGGGAAGGGTTTCTCCTGCTCTGCCCCACTCAGGTGAGACTTCACCTGCAGAGCTGCCTCCAGATCTGGGGTCCAATAACAGGAGGATGTGGAGCTGCTGGAGGGAGTCCAGAGTAGGCCATGGAGATGCTTCAAGGGCTGGAGCCAGGCTGGGAGAGCTGGGGGTGTTCACCTGGAGAAGAGAAGGATCCAGGGAAACCTCAGAGCCCCTTCCAGTGCCTAAAGGGGCTCCAGGAGAGCTGGAGAGGGACTGGGGACAGGGAATGGAGGGACGGGACACAGGGAACGGCTTCCCACTGCCAGAGCGCGGGGTTAGATGTGACATTGGGAAGGAATTCTTCTCTGTGAGGATGGTTATAAATACTAATTAAAAATGGGAAAGACATCACAGACTATTCCATGGGTACGGACGGGTTTCTGTCTAGAGGAACAGAGGGTTTTGTGGCTGGGCCAGTAGTGTTCAGGTTCTGATTTCCCGGCAATGGAGAATCAGCCTTAGGAGTTGTCTCCTGGGTTCTGTTCCCAGTTCCCCAGCTGACATTTATGTCACCTGTGTTTTAAGATAGTCAGACTTTATCGTTAATGAAAACACTCTTTCTTAACATTGCATGGTCGTTATTGTTAAATAAATGCCTCCTTATTTCAGAGCTGCAAGATGTCAGCAATTCTCTTGATATCTGTTACTTTCTCCCCCATGGCTTGTGGTATTTTTCACAGCCTTTACATAGATATATATATTTTTTTTTTAATAAAATGGTCTCTGAGTTTTTGTGCAGAGTGATGAACTGGTTCGGGCATGTGGCAAAGTGATTTGTAGAGATGTTCCATGGTCCTTTGTGAGCTGACGCGTGGTTGTTGATGTTCACACAGGACTGGGCTTTGATTTAGGTGCTCTTGATCACTCTTGGAAAGATGGCCAAAATACCTAGAGTCTTTATAGCTGTTGGGTTGGAGCCTTTTCCCTGGTTTATGTTGGTCACTAGAGAGAGCCACTTCAAAGGCAGATGTGTCCTAATCATACGCTTGTGTCAGAAAATCCTCCTTCCCTGGAGCTTCAAAACCCACACATGTGGAAATACGGATTTCTCAGGCTGTTCTCTACCTTGAAACTGGTCCCCACCAATGCTCCCAGTCTGGCTGGAGTCAGTGCCAGTGTTTCGGTCTTTATATACCAAAGAATGGACCCAAACCAAAGATTTTCCCTCCAAAATTTTTCAGACAAACAATACACAGAATTCCTGTGACTCAACATGAGAGAAACCCACCTCAAAGTGCTGGGTTTTGCAATTAAACCTTGTCCTAAAGTCAATGTGACACAAGGAGGGGAAGGAAGTGGTCACATCTCTTACTTTTAGTGCCTGGTTCTAGACACAGTTCTAAGTACCTGGAGGAGAGGACTAACTGCTGACTAATTTAAGTTCTTGTCCCATCAACTGAAAAATCCCTTACCAAGGACAGGGATCCAGCAGAGGTTTGAGTTTACAAAGTGTCTGTGTGGATTTTCTGAGCCTGCCTAGGGAGTGTTGCTCTTTTTGCTGCTTATTTGACTGTTGGTTTATCAGGCTGAGGAGATGAAAAATGTCCCTCTTGCCTAATATTTGAGCCTGGTTTGCTTAGCTAATTACTACTACTACTACCAATACTACTACTAGTACTACCAATACTACTACAACAATAGAGCTCCCAGTATCTAGGGACACACATTTTCTAAACCTTATCTCCAAAAAGCTGGGGCTCAAACGGACACAGATTTTAGCAAAGAGATACAGGGGAGAAAGGGGAAGCAGTTAAATAAACGAATGAATGAATAAGCCGGTTCATTAATTCACTTAATCAGGTAAAGAACCAGAGGTATCTCACCATGTGCTTTCCTGCATCTGAACTTCCTTACAAAACCAATATTCAGGATAATAAAAAAGGCCATGCTGATTTCCCAGTGTGAGCACTGACCAAGTAGTATTGCCCTGGGAAACACAAAAACTCGTCTTAAATAATGTGATTTCAAATGAAAAGAGCTTTATAACTGTCCTGGGCTACAGTGTATTCTACTACCATCCTCATGATCTGTTGAAACCAAGTGTAGCAATGTTCCCTGCCTCCTCCCTCCGGACTATCTCCTGTTAATGGGCCCATCAATGCCTCGTGACTCACCATCCCACTGTGAGATGCTCCGCCCAGGGGGAAGGAGCCAAGCATTCCCACCTGGATATAGTCTGGGGTTTGGAACAGCACAAGCAGCCTTTTCCACTGGATTCCCAGAGGAAGATCAGACCCTTCTACAGAATCACTGCTTGAACAGAACCATCACTCCAGGAGGACTGCAGCCACCATTTAATTGGACTGCTACCAACCCCCTGACCATCAGGGGGTCAGGTTGTACTCTCACTCTGTCAGTGGGTTGTTTTTTGTACTATTGCATTTATTTTATTTTTCCTATTAAATTGTATTTCTGACCTGGAGTCTCTCACTAGTTTGTTTTCAAACTAGCAGAATAACTGGCTTTTCCTCCTTTTGTTTGATGAGGGAGACTGTCTCAGTGAAGTCTTAAATGTCTTGGTGATGGAGGAACCAGAAATGAATTGTTGTTCAGTGCATTTTTCCTTCCCACTGAGCATGCCAGGACAGAAAAGTCTCAAGTCATCAGAGCTGGCCAGAACTGCAGCAATCCTCTCAGAAACTGGGTGTCTGCAGTGATGCATGAAAAATTAGAAAAAAAAAAATAGAACACCAGGCAGCAAATAAAAGTTTTTTGCAATTCCAAGCCTGCATAGAGGGTAATTTAAGACACTTCAGAGACAAGCAAGCGAAACAGGAAGCTCTTAAGCCAGGAATCAATCATTGAACTGGAAAGATGGGCAACATCCTTATGTTCCACCCAGGGAAATTCAGCTAGGAAAGCTCTCGCTGGAGCGAGTTCACACCTCAGTGAGTCAGTGCCAGAGAAACTTCCCTGTTTCCATGAGTGCAGTGCCATCTCTCACAGGAGAGAAGATAAACACCACCTGTGCTGCCTTCCAGCAGCTTCTTTTGTCCTAAAGGGAAGTTCTGGATTATTGAAAGCTTTGTGTTGGCACCTGGCCGTTGCTAAGGGGTAGTAGGAGAAGCAGGAATTCTCTCTTTAGAGACCTCAAATTGACCTGTGTGACCTTCCTGACCGCTGATAAAAATATTCTTACCAAAATCACAGAATCATTAAGGGTTGAAAAGACCTCTGGGACCATCGAGTCCAACCTGTGACCAAACCCCACCTTGTCCCCAGCCCAGAGGACTGAGTGCCACATCCAGGCCTTCCTTGGACACCTCCAGGGATGGGGACTCCAAACCTCCCTGGGCAGCCCCTGCCAAGAGCCATTTCCTAGTGAGGGAGGATGAATTCCCTTTGTTATAACCACTGAACTTCCAGATTTCATCTTCACCCCACATTAGAGCAGAAGGAAAACCTGTCTCCAAAAGAGAATCACATCAATCCTCCAACTTTGGGATTGCACCAATGTTCCCATGCAGGCCCAGCCTTGCTCCTCTCCTTTACTCCAGGCCCAGAAATAAAAACCCAAAAAGCTCTGGGCAAAAGCTTCTCCTTGACAAAAACTGTTCAAACAAGCACATCACTGCACAGGAATTCACTTTCCAAATTTCATTGAGCTGAAAACATTCTGAGAGCTGTAATTCACTCCCTACTTCCATTCCCCTTTGGAGCATCACTGTGCACTGCACGAACTGCCACACAGCGCACTGCATGAACTCAGGACTAATTCTAAGCAGATGGACCTGATTTTAGCTGCCTTCTTTTTTTTTTT
>VZTD01003347.1:0-57925 GCA_013397725.1 Rhagologus leucostigma | reverse complement strand
TTTTTTTTTTTTTTTTGCCAGCTCCTCCATTTCAGTGCCAGGAAGAAGCCCAGCCACACTGGGAAACATCATTCTTTCACTTCTATACAAGGCAAACCAAACAGTTTCTGCTGGAGCATTTCTTTTTTGGCCCCTGTGAGCTAAATGGATGCTTTCAACCAGCAGCACAGCCTTCACTTTAGGTCAGTATTTAACTGGTTCTCAAGCTTTTCTGCTGTTTCCCATTGAGCAAACAGTGGATTCCTATTTTCATGCTGCAAAAGGGTTTGCTGGCACGTAGTACTTTCTGTAGGATTGAGCTCTTAAGGGCAGACAAGTCTGAGAAGTTCCTACTACACTGAGCTGCAAGGTCAAAGCACAGACAGCAGCATGGATCCAAACATTTGGGTTAGAAAGGAGGTTTTCTAGGGAAATTGCCAGGCTGGACACATTAAAATAACAATAATGCCAGCAAAATTAATAGAATACGGTTTCAAAGGGGAGAAGAACACGGTTATTTCAAACTGCTTGGGCTGCAGAGAAGTTAACACGGCTGAAATAAAAATGAAATTTTTTAGTACAATGAAAGGAAGTGTTTCATCTTATACTGCTTATTTTCTTCTATGATTGATTCCATAAAACTCTTCAAATTTGGGGGATTTTTGAACACCTGGCTCTGAGGTTTGTGATGTGCAAGTTCCACAAACTGAGGCAGAACAAACACCTCCTACTACTCCCTGCATTCAGGCCAGAAGGGCGTACAGCTGCCACCAAAGCACTGCATCCTTGATGCCACCCCTTTTCTTTTCCCTCCCTGAGATGTCTGTATTGAGGGCACCTCTGCTGTGTCATGGTTTGAATTATTTTAATTTTCTAAGTGTGGTATAAGCACAGAAATCAGCTCCTTTAGCCCAGAAAATGTGTCCTGCTCTTTGGGCTAAGATTTTCCATTTGTGCCCCAGCACCAGGATAGGAGTGAACATTATTCCAAACCTGCTGGGCTTTCACTGCTCACTTGTTTATACTCAAATACTCTTGATTCATTGTTCTTTGCAGGAATTGCAGAGTTTCTGGAATAAAATCTTGAAGCCACTGATTTATAAGCAGAGGTCCTATTTCAGGGGTTAAAGATCTAGGGAACTGATGCTGAAATGCACAGATGCCTTAATTTTAGCCTGTATTTTCAAAGTGTAAAAATCACATCCATTGCTCAGCTCTCAGGTGCCTTGCAGGAAAATAACAAATGTCATAGAACACTGGAGGCAGCTCCAGCTTTGGAGTATCAGAGACTCCTCAATATTAAGCAAAACAGCCCCTATGAAATAAAATTTGACTGGGGAATGAAGGGAACCTGAGACACAGAGATTAAATTATGTCTTCTATGAGCATAGAACTGACCCCAGACATCCCAAATAACCTCCTGCTCTGCCCTCTTGGCTTTTCCTTTCTTGTTGGTGCCACATGTCTGAGCCAGCTGTAAAACTTCTGCTGCTTTGGGTTCTCAGCAAGACTCAGAGCTGGTCTGTGCAGAATAATGACCCTGTCACAGTCCAACATGGTGCGTTTAAATTCAGTGCTGGTGACCCCTGGCAAGGTACAAGGGACACTTGCTGCTAGAATTACTCCATGGATATGTTCCTGTATTTATTTCTCCACATTTGCTACAGCCTATTTCACCAATATGACACTTATTTGAGATCGAGGTAACAAATAGTGCAGGAGTATGGGAAGGATGAATCATAAAATGAATCATGGAGCGGGTTTGGGTAGGAAACAACCTTCAGGATGATCTATTCCTATCCCCCTGCCATGGGCAGGGGCACCTCCCCCTATCCCAGGTTGCTCCAAGCCCAGTCCAACCTGGCCTTGGACACTTAAAGAGATCCAGGGACAGCCACAGATGCTCTGGGAATTCCATCCCAGCCCCTCACCACCCTCAGGAATTCCTTCCCAATATCCTATCTATCCCCACCCTCTGGCAGTGGGAAGCCATTCCCCCTTGTTCTGTAATTCTCTTGTCCCAAGCCCTCTCCAGCTCTCCTGGAGCCCCTTTAGACACTGGAAGGGGGAATTTCTTTGAGTGTTCACTCTCTCAGGCTGAGGATTTGCTGACTTATTCCATGAAATGTGGTATATTGGGAATGTCTTTGTTTTAAACAAAGTTGCTGCCTTGCATTTAGCTCTATTCTGGATGTTTAAAACCAGCTGCTCATTCATGGTCAGCTTAAATTTCACTGTAACTCCATTAGGAAAAGAAAAAAAGCACAGAATGAGAAATAATTAAAACCCTTCTAATGTGTTAAAGGAGGGGGTGGGGCGGGGAGTGGAGTATCAGTGCAAACTCTTCCAGGTTTCAGATTAACCTTATTATTTGGTGCAACTGAGAAGCCTGTCTTTAACAAATTCATTAGAGGTCCTGGTGGTTCCTGAATTCCCTTGTGCTGGTGTGACTGCAGTGCCTGGCTGTGGGAAACAAGGATCTCTGACTCCTCAGGTGTTCTCCACTGCCTGCGAACCATCCAAAACCCATGGAAAGCAGCAGCAGCATAAACAAAACCAGGGTTTTTTTTCCAAAGAACAATCCTGATGGCTGCATCATCAAAAACAGGACAGCTGCTGTTTTGTTCATAAAAAAGCCAGATGGAGAACATCTCCCATCTCTGCTTGAAGCATTATTCCCTTTGGTTTAATCTTGATTTTGCTGATGTTTGTAAAGCACTGCAAGAGGCAAGAGTTCAATGACTCCCATCTGAAATAGGACATTTCTCTTTATTCCCAGCTAGGAGTATTCCCAATATCTTGGGAATGCAGCCTGCACACCAAGGTAGCACATCTGATAACAAATCTCCTTCTCAGGAAGGCTGCCTCCTTTCCTGATACTCCAGAAGATTGCATTTCATCTGCAGGAGTGCTGGAAACAGCGCTTGGATATTACAGTAAATATCTCTGTGGGTGGAAAACAATCCAAGCAAAACTCTTCCCTCTCTGCAGTCAAGCAGGGACTGGATCCATTCATTTACCTCGAATTCCTCTGATTTTGTAATGCAGGTTTCACTGCGGGAAACAGATAAAATGATATCCACGAGGCCCATAGGAGAGAAAAGTAATGTATCCATTTTCCATTTTCATGGATTTATTGCTATTTAAAGATGCTCTCAGGGCGCTGGTGTGCTGGGGAATTATGGTTTTGCTGGTTTGCAACCAGGCACAGCAGCGAACTCGGATCAGCCTGGCTTACCAGGGAGGCAGACTTTTATGATTATCCCAATGTTTCATTCTGCATTCACAGATATTTCCTGACACCAACTCATCAGACTGGAAAGATGTCCAGGACTCCAAACACCAAGGTCAGGAAAGCACGTGATGAAGATGCTTGTCAAGACCTCCTGCCTGAGCTGGATTTGGCCAGGAACTCCCTAAATAAAGCAGTGAGATCTCATGAAACCAGGGTAATTTCTACCAGCTCAGGCCTAGCTCACACACCTTGTGGAGTCAAAGTGGGTCCTGCTGATGGGAAAGGGGAGAGAGGATGGGCAAAGCAAAACGTGGTAACTGCCGTTATGGATCTTTAGACCTGAGGGAAAAAAGCTGGTTCCAAAGTTAACTGAGAGATCCATCCCTGACCTGACTTTCTCTCACCCCAAGAACTATTCCCTTAGATGAAGCAGGGAGTGGCTAAGTTTTTATTAAAGTGAGACAGTAGAAAGGGACAACAGGTCTCAGGGGGCAGCAGGGACTGCTGAGTTGGCAACTCAAGGAGTTTTGAAAAGCCTGTGATTTAACCCTGGATGAATTCACATTTTCTGAGCAATCTTCAAAAGCAAAGCTCGTTGCCATGCAGCAGCAGTGCTCCCAAATACCAGTCTTCCACAAGTACCAGAGACTGCTGCCCAGCTCTGCCTCCAGCCAGACCCTCCAGGCTCCACGAAGGCAAGGAGCAGAGCCTTGTTTTGGGAGCAAATCTGGAAATCCAGACAGCCTTGAAAATCTTGTGGGGGGAGGATCAGGCTCCGTTGCAAAGAAAGGATCAATTTGCAGAAAATAACTATGGATTTCTACAGCAACACTGCTGATTTCTCTTGTTCAAATCTGTGGGTTTAAAAGCTGCTGTGAAGGGAAAGGGAGCTGTGAAAACCTAAAGCTTTTTGCCTGCAGCAAATTTATCCAGAAGGTACATTATACCCAGGGTTTCTTCCTTCAGATAATTTGTTGGCAAAGCAAATGCAGCTTCAGCAACGTTGGACTTTTGTTCTCAGTGAAATAACTTGGCTGGTGGATCAGCCTTTGACTGTAAGTACTCCTGTCATCCCACAAAATATTTGAAATGAAGGGACGCTGGACTGTGCCTTTAGAGTTGGGTCCAACAGCCAGCTCCAAACCTGAGCAGTATCTGAGCTCTCAAGGGAAGGCCTGGCTGGGTGACAGCTCAGATCTTTAAATCTTTCTGGGGCCTACTTGGTTTTTCCCTGGTTGCTCCATGTGCTGGTGCCAGCCACGGAATTGTATTTCTGTGAATGGTGATGTGCTTTTAGTTGTAGACCCCAGTCCAGGGGAGTTTTTGCTGCAACAAAACCTTTTCCCACAGTTGGTTTACCCAGGGAAAGGAAAACCTTCTTACTTGAGCTCCAGATTAGGGAAATGACCAGTCAGTAACATAGACGAAGCCTGAAAAAGGTGAAACCACATTGTGTTAACATGAATTGACAGTATTTTAAGAGGAGGATGGGAAAGATCTTCATCTATTTTGATGAAGAAATGATAAAAATACCTGGAAAAAGAGAGAAAGTGTTTTTAATTGTATGTGTAATGTATGCAAATCTGCAGTCACACCAGAAATCAGGGGAAGGAGAAACTGTACGTTCTTGAAACTTGTAGAAATCCTGCTCTTGGAACTTCTCTGATCCACCTGAAAATAGACTGGGCTTGGAGGGGCACAGGAGAGAACAACACCCACTAAAGTTCTGTGACACTGATTTCTGACAGGCTCTGGAATGCATCAACTGATCCACCACACCCTGATGCAGAAAAGGACTTGAACTGATAACGACTGAAAACCAAACCCAGTCATTTTGTATTTTGCTTAATAATAGGATTTCTGGAATAGACAGCCTTGAGAGGGGCAGGATTAGGAACCTGCTCCGATGTAATTAAGCTGTAAAAAAATCATTTTTGTCGGGACTGAAGGGAAGTTCCTTCCAAATCAACCTGCACCAAGATCATCTACAGCCCATCCCTCCCTGTCCCATCCTGTTGGGATGCAATCCCAGATCCCCATTTGCTGCTGGGGCAAACTTTGCACCCTAATTGTTATGCTGTCAATTATATTAATTAGTGCTTCTCATCCTCCTACCCCGTGTACCTGGCAGATTTCCACGGATACTTTCAGCCCACTGTGTGGTGAAGTAAAAAATGCAGCTCTGAGACAGAGAACAAGTCCTGTTGTGCACAGATTACATTTGCTGTAAATATTTCTTTCCCAAACTGTCAGGTATCCACAAACTGTTCATATTCAGGTTTTAGTTAATAGTACAGGTCAGCTCTTAAAATGGCTGTGTGATGATTTCAACCAACCTATTTAAGGTGGGATCCCCCTCAAAAATTGGCCCAAGTTTCTAATAATTTCTAAGAGCAACTTCCTTTCTGTAAGCAAAGAGAACTATTTTTCTTCCAAACTCTTTCCATCAGTAGATACTGATCACTTAACCAAGCCAGCCTTTCAGCTGTGAAAGGCCTTTGATTAAAATTTCCCTTGGCAGTGCCTTGGACTAGATATTTTATCAGCATCACGAATACTAAACCCCCATAATGAAAAAAAAAGGAAATGAAATGAGGAGCAGTAACCCGATGGAAGAAGTGGAATATTGTGTATTAAATGCCAGACACACTCTTAGATACTCCTGGCCCACTTTACATATTGTACAGTTAGTTAAAAGAAAATCTCAGGGCTAAAAAAATTCTATTTAATTTAAGCATTCTGAGTAGCACCTGTAAATCTTACCGGGTTTGTTAAGAGGCTGCAGATTTTCTGCTGTGTTCTTGTGGTAATTGGAATTCTCTCTCTGCCTCAAAAAACTGAGATGGTTTTGAATACCAAACAACCTGTCCACCACAAAATCTGCTCTGATACAGCTGAAGTGTCAGCTTTCTCCTTGTTTTTACCAGAAAACTCCCCACCACACGGGAGAGAGCTGATACTCTGGATAAATGCCACTGCAGATAAGTCAGCTGCAGAGGAGGGGAGCACTGCTCAAGTAACTTTCTGTAGAAAGAAAAAAAAAATCTCTTTCAAGATTCAACAAAAAGGCAGAAGGCAGAACTTTATGTAGCAGGGAGGCAGCAGTGATGATCAGAGCTCATATTTAGTGGTGAGGCAGCAGTGATGATCAAACAGGACAAAGGGAGATGGCGGGTTTTGTGTTACAACCAGGAAAAAATTGAATCTATCGCAAGCGATCCATTCTGGCCCTGATAACGTCTATCAGTGGCTGGTTTAACCCTTTCTTATGAGGTTCTTTAATCTGTTTCAGCAAGGAACTCTTTGGAGGACAATCCCACTAATGCCACAGTGGGTTTGGTCGTGTTCTTCTCCAAAACAACACCCATATTTAAGTTAATGATGCAGAGTTGCAGCCAGTCTTTCAGAGAAAATGAAAGAGGAAGAGCAGCAGTGCTGAGACCAAGTGGTTTCAAACCCACAAGATTTAATGCTGATTTATATGTTCCCCTGGGCAGCAATAAGAAGCAACAGCTGACTCAGAGTTTCTTGTTAAGCAGGATTTGACTGTCTAATTCTCGTATCTGTGGATAAAACTTCATTGTAAAGGAAGAGGTCAAGGGATGCACAAGCCAGAATTTCCTATTTAATTCCACTGTAAGGTGAACTTTAATTAGAGTTGTGTCTGCAGAATGGCTGTGGCTAGGGTCAGGGTATTTTTGAATCCCACTCTTAGAATCACTCTCAGTGGGTTTTCAAGATAGATGGATGGAGAGCTGTGCTGGCAGAATTACACCCCTGAAAGGTTAAATCTGTCAGAATGCAACCTGAAATACAGAGCATTAACTCTGCCCTTTATTGAGGTAAATATTTATTGGCCCCTGCAACAGCAACCTGCCCAGGATACTCCCAAATTCCTGCAGAAGATGTGGAAGCAGCAACAACTGCAGGAGCAGAAGCTGCCCAGACTTTCATTTGTTCCTCTCCCCATTTCAGCTCCCAGCTTACAATGTCCTGATGATAGCCCAGCCACAAACAAGCTGGCTGTTCACCCAGCGTGAAATGATTTTTTGAATTTGTATCCATTATCTGAGGCAGAAAAGGCCCCGCTCTCCCTGTTTACTGTGCCAGCAAAGAGCTTCCAGTAACACCAGGATGATTGGAAAAGAAAGCTGGGTCTGGCTTTGTTTTGCTAAGTCTGTGGAACTGCTTTGCAGCTTCTTCAGGATGTTTGTTGGCCTCATTTTCTTTCAGCTAATTACTTGGGTATCATGGTCTCGCCTAAAGCATCAGATAAGAGTACAGTCGTTTAAAACTCGTTAACGACTGACATTCAACTGGATTGTGATTCCTTAGCAGGAAAACCAGAGGTGCTGTAGGAAACACGCTTTGCAGACCTCAATATTCTTTGAGGCATCAGAAGATGCAATTCCTGCAGCCACACTCCAGCTGAAGACGCAACTGGCAGGCACTTCCATGTTTTCCCAAGCTTATCCCTGAATGGATGAGGTTGGAAGGGACCACTGGTGGTTTGTAGTCCAACCCCTCTGCTCAAAATCACATTTCTCAGGATTATGTCACAGGACAACGCCTGGGTAATGATGTCACACTGGTAGTGTCCACCTCAGATAAAAGAAGTCTTCAGCAGAGGAATTGACCTTTTAAAGAAGTTCTTCAATTCTATTCTCTTCCATTTAATTGCTGCTTGCACACAGATGAACTTTTGGTTAATTCTTAGTCCTGATGGTGGCAGTTGAATAATTGTCTCCCCTTGGTGTGTGGGTGGAGACTTGTCCTTTGAGGTTAAAGCACATCAGTGAGGCAACTATAACTAATTCTGTTTTAGCAGTTATTTTCAATTGTAAGTGTAAAAAACCCTCTTCTTTTATTGATAATCCACTTAACGGCAGGCCATAGGCAAACCCAGTAACATATAATGTAAATTAAAATAACTCTTTGATTTCCTTCGTTGGAAAAGATTGATCTAAACATGGCATTTTAATCTTATTTGGAACTATGGATGCCTTGATCCTGCAATGAAATCCTCTTACAACCTCGTAATCCATCAATATTGACTTGCTATAGACTGGGAAACACTGCACAGTGCCAGATGTTAGTGAAGCTGCCAGAATCAGAAGAGATTATTAGCCTTTAACAACAGAAGTCAGGGAATCCCAGCATGGTCGGGGTGAGACGGGATTTTAAAACTCATCCAGTGCCACACCCTGCCATGGGCAGGGACACCTTCCACTGCCCCAGGTTGCTCCAAGCCCTGTCCAGCCCGGCCTTGGATGGGTCAGCGACAACCTGTTCCAGTAGTTCCATGTAGTGGTTTTGTTCACATTTCTTACCTTCTGTGAGATAAGTGATTTGGAGAAATGCAAAGCAGGCTTAAAACTTTAAAGAATATGAAGAAGTTTATTACTAACAATTAAAAGTAAAAAGTAATAATAAGGAATTAAAGCAAAACCCCCTTTTCCTCCAGCACCTCCCCTTTTTACCTAACTCGCACAAAGAATAACAAACTATGATTTTGGTCAGTATTACAGTTCTTAAAAGTCTCTCCAGTATTTAAGGAAAAAAGGTTTCGTTTGCTTCACGTGGTTTCCAAACTGCCCAAAAAGCAACCGACCTGCCCAGAATTCTGCTGCTGTGAAAAACATCTCTCCCATGAATCTTGCAGTCTTCCCACAACAGCCAACATGGACCACACATGGGGTGTTTCTTTTTTAAGGATAAGCAAATTCCAGCCTAAAAAGCAACTGCTCTTTTCTTCATAAAATCTCTAAAAGTCTCTTATAGCTTCTAGGTGACGTGGCGTGGTCACTTTTCTTTTTCTGCGGGCTGCACACAAAATTCTCATCCCCCCATGTTTTTTAAATGGATTAAAGAGGAAAGAACAGTTTGTGACATCACAGTTTTTACCACGGCCTGCAAAAAGTATTTTAAAGCTTCGCGCTGGGCGTGACCCCGCCCTCTTTTCCGGTCTCCATCTCCAGCTCCGTCCCACGCGACTCACCNAGTCTCTTATAGCTTCTAGGTGACGTGGCGTGGTCACTTTTCTTTTTCTGCGGGCTGCACACAAAATTCTCATCCCCCCCATGTTTTTTAAATGGATTAAAGAGGAAAGAACAGTTTGTGACATCACAGTTTTTACCACGGCCTGCAAAAAGTATTTTAAAGCTTCGCGCTGGGCGTGACCCCGCCCTCTTTTCCGGTCTCCATCTCCAGCTCCGTCCCACGCGACTCACCTTCTCTTTCTCTCTGACCTTGAAGCCGTCATGATGTTCTCCTTCGCGGGCTGCACTGATGACTTTTTCCGTTTAGTGCGAGCTGTGCTGGCTGCAGCAGATCTCCGCCGGCTTCCGCCGGCTCCCGCCAGCTCCAGCAAAAGGAAGGGGGAGGTCGCGGCAACTTCAGACCTCATCTCGGCCACCCAGTCCCGGCTCAGTTAGAGCTCCCCAGCCGCGCAGCCACCCACGACTTTGGGGTGCCCCCCCAGCAGCCCAGCCTGCCGCCGCTGCTGCCGGGGGTCGAGGGAAAGGGGAGGGGGGAAAGGGAAAGCCCGGCCGGGGCCCAGAGGCCTCCTCCCCACCTCCCGGCAGGAGGGCCGGAACAAAAAAAGGGAAGTTCCCCTGTCTCCACGCGATTTAAATATGTACTTTTCAAGAAGCGTTATTCGGCTAAACGATTGTCCATCAACTCAGGTTCAACCCGCCACTCCCCTGGATGGTATGGTTGTGGAACAGGTTCTTTTCTGAAGATGGAGAAACCTGGGTACAGCCCCAGCACTTCTGCAGCAAAGCAGGAAGGAAATGAAACTTCATCCCCGTGCCACATTCTAATTTCCACAGCCTGCTGTTCCTCAGGATCCTCTGGGACCTCTCCTGGTGATACGAGAAGATGCCAGAGCCCAGATGGAGCCATTGATTCCTTTCACTGGTGACAACGAGATGAACAACGCTTGTCCATTATTTATAGGAAGGGCTTTCTCCAGGGCTCCTGTGGGGCCAGCAGAAGCTTCCAAGTGAGAGGAAAGATGTGTGCTAGTCTTTATAACCAATTTAATGGGTGTTAACGTCTTTGAAATGGGTCTTAATGCCTCTACTGACTTTGTGCAGCAGGTTACCGGGCCCAGACAGCTTGGCTCCTGGAACAGACAGGGGTCTGCACAAGCCTGAACTTCAGAGCTTTGGGGTAAAACAGTAGGTTCAAGGCGGGATATGGGGTAGGCGGTTCGGGAAGGCTGTGCCTTTCCAGTACCTCAGCCAAGGGGGAAAGGAAGAGGGCAACAAGCGGCTGGGGAGTTAGGATAAAAGGGAGGCTGTGCCCTCCGAAACCTCCAGAGAGAGAAAACCCTCGGGGCATGTGCCCTAGCGGACTCTCTCCCTTTATTCGAATAAAGTTCAAGGACTCTTCTGTCTCCTTTTTGGACATAAACCTCTGGCGCTGGTGCATTTTTCCTGACACAAGCACTGAATGGCCACAGCTCTCCCATGTCCCTGGGTGCTGATCAGCCCCCACCACACTGGGAACAGCTGCCTGTGCTGGACCTGCAGGGGCTGGGGCCTGATAAACCAGCAGAGCCCAAATGATTCATGTCTTCTGAGCTGCCACAGAACAAACACTGTCAGCCCCAGAGCCCCGCACCAACAAAGGGGTTTTCTTCGGAGGCGAAGGCCATCTGCTGTCATTAGAGTGGGACACTGATGGGACGTATTGTACCCAGGCTGGCTGTCCCTGATTGCAGTATGTGCTGTTCTCTTTACAGTCAGATAACCTGTCTTTTGGTGACAAATATTCAAAGCCTCCTCCAAAGCTTAGCACCTCATTCTGTGGTCTTCACAGGGGTCCCACAAGCACAAAGTTCTGAAATAAACAGGGTTCACCCTGGCTCTGAACGTCCTGCACAGCTGAAGCCCAGAGTGACTCTGCAGGGAGCCAGAAAATCAGAATTTACCATTATTTGAGATGGACTGCCTCTGCATTAGATATTTTAGCAATATGTGATAAAAGCTCCTTGTTCTGGCATGATTGAAACCTAAAATAGACAAGGAGAAGCCAGATGTTAATGCAGATTCCCATTATCTTTATTTTATTATTATTTTATTATCATTATTTTGTATTATTCTCATCTCAGTCTCCAGATGGTTTGCAATAGGAGGAGCTGCACCCTCTTTTTTCTACAATTTGTTCATCATATTTGTAAAAGTGAGGAAAACCATTGATTTAACTCAGTCACTTACATCTGTATCTCTGTACAGCTTCTTAAGGATATGCAATTTAACTTTTCCATCCCTCTCAGGGATGGTGCAATGTTTCTCCCTTTCTGCAAATTATTTGGCAAGTCTGAATGTAAACATATGAAGATGCTTTAATTATCTTCTCTGAGGCATCCTAGAGCTTGTCCTACTCCAGAGAGATGGAGGAAGCCCATTTTGAGAACAGTAATAGGACTGAATCAGGGGGAGGAGGGGGAAGCAGAAGTTAAATGATTTACTAAGAAGCTGTTTGTTACAAACAATGCATATAGCTTGCTCAACGCTTATTGTAACTACCAAAGCAGAATGAGAAGATATAAGACTATCGATAAAGGGAAGGAATCTTGACCAAAGATCCTGTTTTCGAACCTCAAACTAACTTAAACCAGCCTTGAAGTTTGGACTTGGGCCAGGGACATAAAGAGCATGCGCAGGGAAGCAAGGTGAAAAGTTCAAAAGGAGGAAGACTCCTTTACTTCATCTGAGGAAGACTCTTACTTCATCCCGGAGACCCCTACCCACGACCACCAGACGACACTGCGTAAGCGCAATGCAGATGTAAATGACTTTTGGGCTCATTATAATACGAAGCGATGCTAGGCGGGGCTAGGTAATGAATATTAATGAATAGGTATAGGCGTATTGGGAAACTTAATGAATATGTAACTTTTAACCCGATACATACCAAGCTGAATACAGCTGTCGGCACGCATGACTTTGGAGGAATTATCCCCCATGCGTCCCAGCTGGAATAAACATACCAACTTTACTACTTATTCCAAGTAGTGGAGTCTTTCCTGCGTATCAGGACCAATTAATTTGCAGTTTATTCCTGCTGATCTTTGGGAACTGCAGTGTCTGGAAAATCCAGTGCCTGATACAGAAAATTGGCAGGGAGATTTTTCTTGTTATTTAGAACAAATTGTCAAGGAGATGAATATGAAAAAATCCATTAAAGGATTCAAAACTAGTTTGTTGTCTCCGTTTTACCTCTGCACTTCGGTATGAGGTTAAAAAATTTCTGACATCATTTAAGAGTCATGGCTTAATTGGAGGAAGACTGAAGCTGAAAATGGAATTATTTATCTGCAGACTTAAGCTGGACAATGTGGAGAAATCCTCTGAGTTGCAAAGAGAAAAAAATTGGAAGCAATTCCCTGCAAAAAAAATGCAAACTTTCGAGGCAGGGAGGGAGAGCAGGCAGTAATCTCTTCCAACAGTGTTTGAGGAGGGATGTGCTTATGGAAAAGTAACTTTAAGGCATCATAAAAGACAATCACAGGAGCTATTTTGGTATCTCCTATTCCAAAATCTCCACCACAGCACAACCCATTGATGTATCTGGGTAGTGAAGGGCTCTCAAAGTCCCTCTCATTTAGTTTCCCTCAAGTGCCTGAGCAGAGGAGCTGTGAATGAAGTGGATCAAGGCTCTGCTGTCGGGATTGGGAGAGATGAAAGGATGGCCTGGACCTCACTTGAGAGAGCAAAGAAAGAGCTGTTCAGCAGATATTTATGGCACACTGATGCCTTTTCAGTGGGAAGAGGTTTAAGTAAACATAAATGCACTCTATGATTCTTTGATGCTGCCAGTGTGAGAACCAATCCCTCTTCACTGCACAGATGTCTTAAAGATTTTAATAGAAAACATGGAAGAGCTGCAGGGAGAGATTGAATATGTTCCAGCAGGGAGAAAAATGAGAAAATTCCTTTTTCCCCCTACTCCACCAAACAAAGGTCACTCACCCATTCTGATCCAGTTTCCCATTTTGCTCTTAGACTGCAACATGTTCCTCCTCTGGCCTCCAACCCACCTCCAACCCCTTCTAGGGAGGCCTAATTTGGGGTTTTTGGAGTCTGACCTGAAACAAGCCCAAGTTAAAATCTCTCTTTGACTTGAGTTTGAAAGGAATGAGGAGGTGTCTTTGCAAACAAACTGTGGGCCTGCTGTAGATAAAGCCAGATACTGAGAGGTGAAAGAAGCAATGGGAGGAACCATAAATTCCATAGGAATTCTACTAATTGACACAGTCTGTTGCTCACTCAAGACTGCATTAAATCCCTGGACTTAGAGAAAAAGAACAGAGACACAAGGAAAAAGAAAAAGGCAGGGGAGAGGTATACATTAGAAGGAGGTCTGTATTAGGTGATTCAGGAAGTCTGTGTCTCTCAAGTACCTCAGCCAGTGAGGAAAGAGAGAGGGAAATGCGGCCGGGAAATCAGGATAAAAAGGAGGCTGCATCTTCCAACAATTTGAGAGACCCCATGGGAAACGCCCATGACCCCTCCCTTTATTCGAATAAAGTAATAGGACTCCTCTGTCTCCTTTTTGGACATAAATCTCTTGTGTTTATGGATTAATTTTCCTGACAAGTTCCTTCTCTGGCCACATCCAGTCCCTTCTAGGGAGGCCTAATTTGGTTTTTTGGAGTCTGACCTCAAACAAGCGCAAGTTAAAATCTTTTCCCTTTGACTTCAGTATCTGCTCCATGAGATCCTTCAAACCCAGCCCTGCTCCCAGTTCTGCCACACTGATGGAAATTCACTGACTGCTGTGGAGTTGGGATAATGATGCTGCTATAGAATAAGAACTAAATCAAGGCATCAGTGATGAAACTGAAAAAATAAACTTTGGTGTGAAAGTCCACTTCAGCCAGGGGTTGCGCAAACATTCTCTCGAAAAGCAAAGCATGAGGGGAACAAGGAAAATAAACCCTCTAGCAGTTGTCCCAGCAGTTTCAGGCACTGGGTCCTGTGATTCCATGAACAACAGAGAACCAAAAATATTTACTAAGCTCATTTTGAAGTATTTCATTATGTTCAGCTGTGATTTAAAGAGAACATGCTGGCATGTAATGTCTCATGGAAAGAAAATCTACTCTTTATCTCACCAGCAGGTATTTTACTTTATTTCCATGAACTCCGTGTCAGCGGCACAAAGGCATTTCTGATCCATAGAAATTCCCAGGAGGAGTTAGTGACACAAACAGCGGGAGCCTGGGCAGCAGCAGGAGCAGGGGAGAAGCATGCTCTTCCCATGTTCCATTGGTGGCTCTGATGACAAATCTTTGGCATCCTGGGACACTCACTGGAGCCAAGAGACCATGGGCAAACCTCACTGTTTCTATTTCTGTGATCTGTATTTTTTTTTGGGCTTTTTTTTAACAATTTCATGTTCCTTTTTCTGATGGAGCAAAGCTTTGTTCTTTTGTAGTCAGACCTTCCTTGTTGGTTTTCTGGAACCCGACATGGCTCAGGCAGATCCAAGTGCTTACAATGTGAGCTCCATTATTTACCATAAAACAATAAGAAAAGCACATGTGACACCCCCATTCCCGTGGCTGTTCTGGCATCAAGGGAACCACAGATTAATCATGAGCCCTCCTGACTGCCTGACAGTAAAATCCTCAAGAATTACCTTCTTCAGTAAATTACTGAAATGTGAAAATGATTTGCTATAATCTCAGAATGCCTTGGCATTGCAATATAAAATTTAATAGTAATTCCTTGCACTTTCTGTTCTATGGATGAGAGATGCTTTGTAAATATAAAAGGACATTTATTTCCAAAGATCTCCACATGATGAGTGCAAGGCACCTCTCAGGCTGGATGCCTCTGGAGGCATGTTTCTTTTCCTTCTGTGGCAAATATATTTTCAGATTCCCCTGTACCTTGGTTTGAAAGACAGGTGTCTGCCAAGGAAGGTGGGAACCTCCCTTGGAATGGAAAATGTGACCCCCTTCCCTGCAAATTATTATAACTTTGAAATTATGGAGCTTTCAGGCAAAGATATGGGAATAGGAATAACAGTTCTTTAATAATATATATACATGTGACAAGGCAAACAAACAACAGTAACTATGGCAGCAACACCAAACAGAACCAGAACCCGGGCCAGCCTCTCTCGGTGCAGTTCCGGTTGCAGCCGGCAGGGGCGCTGGCGGCTCCCGGCCGGGCAGGGCGGGTGCGATGATTCCCCCGCGCCTGCAGGGGGCGCTGTGCCGCGAGCTCGGCCGCCTCGCTTCACGTGGTAATGGCGGGCAGGCCGGCTGAAAGATCGAGAAAAGGCTTCCTTTACAAACCCCCAGGGGCAGCCGGGCCTGGCTGGATAGCGAAAGGAGCTGTAGCAGGAACCTCGGAAGCTGAAAGCTGGAACAGCAGGGCAGACTCACCCGGGGTGGTGAACAAAGTGTAGCACGGACTCCAGAGCCATGCCAGGAGCTGCGGGGGCTCAGGCAGACACAGGATGTCGGGTTAAAGTTTAGCAAAAAGCCCTGAAGCAGCGGCAGAAAACAGCAGGGCTGGGCGGGGGATCGCTCCTTTGGTCAGCCCGCCAGCGATGGCTGGTTCCGGTGTCAGGCTGCCACGCAGAGGGGGCGGCCCGGCAGGGAGCGCTCCCAGCTCCAGGCGCAGCACGCACCAGCCCTGGGCTCCCACACAGCAGAGCAGCATAGAAGCAAGCTGGCAAGCCCCAGTCACAGTCCCAAAGGAAAAAGAAAAGAAAGAAACAGGCAAAAAACACAGGGCAACAGTATCTCCAGTCAGACTCCTGTGCAGCGTGGCTCCTGAGTCCATGACCCACTGGAAGGAAGCAGCAGCCCATGGCCCGCGACCCTCGCAGGGTCCTGGGCTGCCCTTCACCCATCACAATGCTCCGGAGCCGGGGAAGGCAGTGACCATTCCGGACACAAAACAAAAACAACGAAAAGAAAGGACATGGGACATAAAGCATTCCCGGGACACCCTGTTCCTGATTTCGCAGTTGTTGCCATTTCCATGACATCTTTCAGTTGTGTTGATCCATCTGATTATGGAGCCATGATTTAAATGTGATTTTGGGAACAACTCTGGCTGAAATACTCAGATCTGCTTCTTGGTATACTTTGGACAAGCGTGTGGAGTGATGATGGGGCAAGAGGGAATGACTTTTTACTGCCAGAGGGCAGGGTCAGATGGGATATTCGGAAGGAATTCCTCTCTGTGAGGGTGGGGAGGGGCTGAGATGGAATTCCCAGAGCAGCTGTGGCTGCCCCTGGATCCCTGAAAGTGTCCAAGGCCAAGTTGGATGGGGCTTGGAGCACCCTGGGGTAGACCCTGCCCAGGAGATGGAACTGGATGAGATTTAAGGGCCCTCCAACCCAAACCATTCCCTGATTTTATGGTGGATGCACCAAAGCTGGAGTAATTCTGCTGTGGGGAAAAGCATTTTCTCTTCAAGGGGAAGGGATGACGGGCAGGAGATATGGGGTGGAAGCAAGATCTCCATCCCAAGCAGGAGCAAAAACAGCACAGGGGGACAACCAGGTACCTAAAGTCTGGTCTATGTTTAGACACTTCAGTGGCAACAGAGGTGGAGGCTTTTAAAGACATGGAGCAGGGATTTTGAAGAGCACCTTGGCATAAAAGGTGCCAAATTCCTGTATCAAGGTATCAAACCCTTCTAATAACTCTTCCCTTTTGCATCCCCAGGTTCCAAATATATCCCCTGCTCTATTTACCTGATTAGTTTTAGTGATTTTAATGATTTTTCCCCCTGTATGGTCCCACCACCTCTGTGACAAACTGTGGCAGTTTGCTGTGTGCTGCTTCTGAAAGGTTTGTAGTGTGTGCCCCATGAATGCTGAAGAAAATTAATCCATTAATACTAATCAATTAGCAACAACTGACAGAGCAAAATGCCAGTGTGCTGGATGGCACTGGAAGCAGCTTTGATTTGCTTTCCAAACATCTTTTCACAAAAGTGTTCTGCCAAGAAAGCAAAAAGGAAGAAAAGAGAGTGTTAAATATAGAATGTATTTCTACATTGTTGATATCCTTGAGGACGTGGGTCATCCAGGCAACAGGAACAACCCGGGCAGATCTCGGAGCTGAAATATGGGATAGGAATAGCAAAGCTTTAAAGGAATGGCTCATTAAATGGGTTGTGAACTGCCAATGGCCAGGGATGACTTATTCGAGGATGGGCTCTGTACATAGAAATTCAAAGTAATTCATTCTTAAAAATCCAAACCCATCCTGTATCATTTGAGAAGAGCTGAGGGAGCTGCACAGACCCATAAGCAGCTCACTCACTGCTCTAAGAGTGCAGCCTTTTCCATATTATGCAGCTGGACACAGGAAGAACGTGAAGATTGAAGGATTTATCTGTGTTTTGTCCTCAGCAGAGGACTGAGAGAAACACACCAAGCACAAGTTAAACCAACATGTCCATCTCCCTAGGCAGAATTTTTTTTCCCTGGGATAGATTTCCCTGTTCAATTCCAAGTAATTTGAGCCATAAGATACTTTACTCCCTTGGGAATTGTGAATACAGGGGACCTGACAACCAATTTATATACTTATGCTGGAAGAGTTCTGGTATTCCTTTAATGGGTGTACACATTTCCTTGTCTCCATGCAGCAGATTTTTTTGTAGCAGAGATTTAATGTTGGACCTCTTAATATGAAGAACAAGGTTTTATGTCTACAATAAAGACATTTTACAGCATCTCAAAGATTTCAGTCACTAGAGAGTAACAGAAGCATGAAAGGAGAGCACAGGCTACCTGACCTACTCCTGGTCCTAACTTGACTTAGCATTCGTGAAAAATTTTCACATCTTTATATTAACAGAGCAATTCCAGTGACAATGATTGAGCCAGTCTGTTCAGCCCTGACAGTGAGAAATCCCTCCTCTGCCTGCAAGGGCAATTAGGGTGATTATACACATGTTAATTAAATGAGGGAAAGAATAAATCAGTGTCAGTACCCTAAACCACAGCCCATTTCTTCCATCATCATGAAGTAACTTTTTGTATCAACATCCTTTGCATTTGTTGATATCTTTTAGTCCTCAAATCTCCTGCTTTGTCCACAGAGGGTTCAAATTCTTGGTTTTGAAAGAAAACACCCCGATTTTCCATCAAGAGCTGTGACAGCTTGTGCATGGCCTGCCCAAGTGCCACTTTGTGCCAGAAAACAGCCCAGAAACACAAAACACGTTTTCTAGGATCCTCTTAAAAACTGTATCCTAAACTGGGGGTTAGGATAAATCAATCCACAATTTTCTCATATATCTCTCTTTCTGTTTGTACTGTTCTAGTAGGTGTGAGGAACTGCTGACAGAGTTTGGAGGCTGCAAAGGCTCCGAGTGCCTGCAAACGAGGCACAGTGTGGAATTCACAGGTCTTAAATAAAACCCTGGGCCGGTGACACTGAGAGCATTTCACCAAACGAGTCAGTCACAGCTCAGAGACCTCTAAGGAGTCAAACATTGGTATTTACACTTCCAAATCTATGCAAATCAGGAAAGGATTCTTTTTTCTTTATTATTAATTCTTTTACTGAGTGTGTGACATATTCCACTCTTTAATGTCTGCATTTCTCAAGTTCAAAATGAGTGAAAAAAACTCTTTTCTGGCTGGTGCATTACGGCACCCCTTGGATGTGACACACAAACCTAATTACTGGGCTGAGCCTTAGACGGAGGGGCTCTCATGAAATTTGCTAAAATAATTCAGGAATCTTCAGAATTGCTGGAAAAGCAACCTTGCTTAAGAAAACAAAAGAAATACAGAGCTAGCAGGAAAAAGGGCCAAATTCTAATGAACCTGGATTTATTGAAATGTATGCAATTGATTTCAGTGGGAGCAGCAGTTGGCTCGGAATAGACCTGATTAATTAACAATAATGATATTTTGGCAGAATCGTCCAAAGTCCCAGAGGAGCAGTCCATGCAATTACTGCTGCAAAATCATAATAAATATTTGGCTGCATTTGTTCTATGAAATAAAAAGGCTGTAGAGAGCTAATGGATTGGGGTAGCCCTTTATGCAGAAGAGAGACCGTGATTAAGCACCAGAGTGCCATGGACAAAGTGTGACATCACAGAAGTCCGTGGCAAAATTCCACCCATTTCTGTAGGATGAGGTTTCACTTTTGACGGTTTGTGAAGGTGGGAACTTTTGCCCAGTGGCAGCTTTGTGCCAGCACCTGATCAGCAACCACATCTGTTCCAGCTTGTCCAGACCTTTAGCTGCAAGCACCTGCTGCCTTGTGAACAGAATTTGCAAATCCCTCCTGCCCTGGGTTCTGATTGAAATTCTGTGAGTGCTTTAACTTGCAGCCTGGAGAAACAAGAAAATAAAAGGGAAAACAAACCGGAGTAATGGAATTGAAGTGATGGAAGAGGGGAAACATTCTGGCTATTTTAAGGAAGTTTTTGGTTTCTTTTTTTTCAACAGCCTGCTAAGGGTTAGTTGCTGGCACTACTGACCACAGGTGGAAAAAAAAAATTATTACCAGACTTCTTGATAATATAAATCATTTCTAGGCTTGGAAGTCTATTTAGGAGTAGCTGATTAAGCATGTATCTTGTGATCTGTGCTCCCTAAAATGAACATACTGCTGTTGTTTCATTGACCCTTTTTATCTTGGATAAATCAGCATCTCACCTCTGTGACTCGCCTCAACCCAGCTCCTCCTGAGAGAAGGAGGTCCAAACCATCCTGGACATATGTAGCAGTGACAGAGGAATGGCCAGGAATTCCTCTGCCTCCTCTTTCCCCAAATCCAGGTTTCCTCCCCTGCCAGGCTCCTGCCTCAGGCTGTGACCATTCAGTATCTGGCCCATTTTTGCAGAAGTAATTTGGGATGGATGATGATGTTGATCTGCATTACTCAGATAAAGCTCCATGGGCCCTCCAACTCATTGGCTCTGAGGGATATTTGGAACACAGTCCTACAGTTTGGCTCTTTATAAATACCAGTGAGAGTGGAGAATATTGCCTTTTGAATTATACTTATGCTCATGTCTGAATTATATTATATTAAACATGTTTTGGTACCCTCCCAGTGTGTTGCAACTGCACCAGCAGGGAGCTGCCAACTCTCTTGTCTGATGATTGACCTACTGTGGGGTTAGATCAGGGAAGAATCAGAGAGCCCGAGATATCCAAGACTAACACCTTCAGAATGCTCCTGGAATTCCTTTTAGGTAACCACAAATATCCTTACTGATATTTTAACTGACTTTCAGGAACAATGCAATATTAATTAATATTTTGCCTAAAGAGTTTGGGACATTTGATACCATGACTTGTTTGCCTCTAGATCTTGGCAAAAGTAAGGAAGAGGACCCTGTGACAGGACAAAATTTCTCATCTTTTCATGGGGGAAAGCAAAAAACAAGGGGGTAAGAAATCAAAGAAATTTAGAGGCTGCTAATGAAGAACATCATGGAGCCTCTTTGGAGGCTGTAAAGAGCTTTAAACCAAGGCAGGATATTGGTGTGGAGATCAGTGATACAATTTTCTGTCTGCATTTTGAGACAGTGGTGCCTTGCTTGTGATTGTTGCTGTGCCATGTAATAAAAACTCTCCATCTCATGCTTCAGCACAGTTCACTCTCCAGCACAAATTATACCCAAACATGCTGAGACAGGCAGCAGAGGAGAAGAGAAAGGGAAGCAGAGCGATACTATAAAAAAAGCTATTTGTTAAAAGTAGTATTGATCCTCTCCCTCTGATTTCCTACACATAACTTGCTCAGGCTCCCTCTGCAAATGTTTATCCCATTTAATACATCTGCCTGGAACATGTACTGCCAGTTTGTGACAGTTCAAGGCAGTGAAAGCCATGAGCAATGTGGTGTGGCCCCAGACTTTACAACAAACTAATCACTTGTGACTGCAAAGCAAGCGAGGGTGTTAATTATCCCCAGTATTAACTTGTGACCTCTGTTATGGGGAAGATTGCAATAAACCCCGCTCTGACCTCGCTGTCTTTGAGGAGGAAAGGCTTTTAGAGGCCGATTCTTCAGCTGCAAAACTTTCTGAGTGCTTCATGCATCAGCATATCCTCACTGGTATCCACCAGGATAAAGGATGTTGATAAATTGATTAAATCTTGCTAACAGTGCTCTGAGACTTCACAGAAGTGCATATTGAAGAGGAGAACTTCATCAAAATTATCTTGGATACTGCATTTAATCTGTTCTATCTGCCCAGGAATGATGAAGACTTCCCAACAAATCCTGCTGGGATGATGGGGATTTGGTATTTGGCATTTTTACAGCTCAACCATCTCTCGGCATTTACCCTGGTGTGTATGTGCTCGTCATGGTGACATGTCCTGCTCCTGGAGTCTAAAATGAGCAAGATCCTATTAGCAGTGGGAACTGAGCATAACTGGGGAGAGAATTGGAGGTGTTCCAGTCATGCTAATAATACTTTTTGCTTGGAGACAATAACAATACAGTTATGTTAATTTTTTGCTTGGCACATCCAGTGTGCCACAATGATGGCCGTAAGTGTTTTTATGAGGGCTTAATGCACACACTGGGGTTCTGCAAAGCAGCTGTCAGAGTTAAATACAGGACAAATCAGATGGTTAATCAGCATGTGAATGCACGAGGAGCTGTATCTGCAGACCAGGCAATGCTATTTTTAAACCCCTGGGGAGCTCTGCCACCAGATGGGCTTTTTTTTGAGCTATGAGTACTCCTCAGAACAGTTTGGTTTGGGCCTTACACAATCTGTAGTAACTTTGTGAATACCCTTCTACAACTGCTTGACCTGGCTCCTCATTTTTTAGGTAGGGATCAATCAAGACTAAGAAAGTTAAGGCAAATCCTGTAAGTTTGTCAGGAGCTTGGGCCTGATGAGGATATTTGGCCCATTTTACCTGTCCTGACCCTTGGGATACATCAAGAATAGTTCAGAATGAGATGCACCAGCCCTGGAAGTGTCCAAGGCCAAGTTGGACTGGGCGTGGAGCAACCTGGGATAGTGGAAGGTGTCCCTGCCCATGGAATGAGATGATCCTCAAGCTCCCTTCTAACCCAAACCATTCCATGATTCTAAGTATTTAAAGATGCAAACTCACTGATTTTGGAAGTTAAACACCTGGATATGACTGCAGTTTCTGCATCCCATTGTGAGCCTGGATTTTTAACCTCCAGTTAATTCCTGGAAGTAAATAAACTACTTCACAACTTGAGGTTATTTGAAAACTGCTAAGTGGGGTTTTGTCATATTTAATTTAAACTTAACCAAAACATATACAGACTCAAGAAATAGGATGTTAGAAGGAAGCTGAAGGTGAAAACATCTGTTATTCAGTAATTTTTCTTCCTGTGTCTGTAATGTGTAAATTTTTCTCCCTGCTCCTAAATAAATAGGGGAGACAATTTCCATTAAAAGTGGATGAACTGGAAGGGTGAGTGGAGGGTTTTCTACTCTGAGTGGAGGGTTTTCTACTCTGAAATCTAAATTCTTTAGTCTTCAGAAACACTGCCCAAGTGCTCAATTGTCTTGTGTTCCACCTCCATGACCATATTATCTTCTAAAACATCTGCAGTCACTTTATTATTAATGGGCAATGTCATGATTTTCCTCTAGCAAACTTCCCCAGGACTTCATCTCTACTCTGAGCAAGACAATAATATTTACTCTCACCAAAACAAAATCTCGTCAATAATTCTGACATTTCTTCTGACCATTAATTAAGCTTGAAAAACACTTACCAGCACTACTATTAGCACTTCATGCCTGGCTAAACCTACAGAAAAGGAAGGGAAGAGAGCAATTTGATATATTGTGAAATAGATGTGCAGCGAGGAGAAGATGATACAGAAACATGAATACAACCAACAGAAAACTTCTTTTTCTGCTTTGATCAAGAACTAGAGGCTTCTGGTAAATACTCAGAATATATTTTGCATTTGTTATATACTCAAAATGTACCACAGCATCCTTCCAGTTATTCCTTTTTCCATTGAAATAATTACTGGAGCAGGACTTCAGCATCTCATATAAACATCATTAGCGCCCATGCTTCTTTTTGGCAAACTGAGGGATTTCTTCCCCCTCTTTTCTTTGTTTTCTCTGTTTCCCTTTTCTCCCAGGAATACCATTTCTGTTTGATGTGCTACGTTCATTCCCACAAAGAGTTTGGGTTCTGAGAATCTGACATTTTCCAACAGAAACCCATTCCATGAGAAAGTCTCCAAGCCAGTCCTTTTTCTAATTACATCCAGTTTGCCTCCCGTGGGCCCAGATCCAGCAGCAATCACACAAATATCAACAAAACCTCACACGCTCTTCTAGCCCAGCCCACTCCTGTAGCCAAGGTTTATATAATATTTAATATAAAGAGACATTTCTACCTTTTTCTGGGGTGCTACAGTGCTGTCCCTCTGTGGCCACCAATGACTGTCTGATGGATTTAAATCTAAAATTTGATTTCAAATTAAATTTCAAATCAAATTTCAAATTTAATTTCAAATCAATTTTCAAATTTAATCTAAAAATACATTTATTTTTATTATTAAGCTCTCTCCCAGTGGATACAGGTATAAAGAAACCACTCTGCAAACACAACATGGAAAAGATGTTATTTATTTTACTGATAGTTCCTGATAACTTTCTCCCCCTGGTCCCAGGTTTAAGCTCATTTGATGGCTTTGAGGAAAGATAAGGAATTGAGGACTGTAGGTGTCTTTGGCTCATTACAAATGACCAAAAGGACAGAAGGAAAAGAATGTCTGGCAGTGAAAATGCTTTATGAAGGAAATATTTAAAATAAGTGGGATGGATTTCAAATAGATACTTGTGGCACAGCTACTGACTTTATTGGAAGCAGTTTGTTTTATAGCTTGCATTGATTCTTGAGTGTCCTGGAACATTCTTTGTTTTCTCATTGTGAGTGTGCACTGTAGCAAAACCACACTGCAGTTTGCTCTTCCCCAGCAGACATCCTTACTGCAGGGAGAAAACGGAAAAAAAAGGCAGAAATTCCCATCAGTTCAGAGCAAATGCTTTCCTCTGTATTTGCAAAACAAAAGCATTGTCTAGAAATTTGCAACACAAGATTCTGAGAATGAAAAATGATGTATTATGCATACAAAAGTCTGCCAGAATGACAGCAGCTCTTGTTAAATTTCTTTTGTCAGGGAGAAAAAAACTGTCTAAATTGCCTCACTATTTTATTAGGAAATGAAAAACAAATATCAAAGTGGTATTTCTTTTCAAGTTGTATTGTAAATGGAGTTAATTTGAAAAGGCAAACATGGTTTGATGTGTATTATATCTCCCTATGTCTCTATATTTCCCTGTTCACATCACATTTTGTTCTTCTGATTTTGACCTGAGTTCTTTTCTTAATGCTCAATATTTTTGTAGGGAAAAGACACCCTCCTTCCCAAGCTTTCATCTGCAAATCCAAAAGGAGAACTATCTCCTTCTGATGAGCCTGATGATCACCACAGATGTCTCCATCTGGGCTGCAGTTCTGGCAAATATTCAGGTGTGAAGTAGACTTGAAGTATTTGAAATTCTCAGACAAAAACAAGTGTAAGTACTTTGCTGGACAAAGCCAGCTTAGGTACAGGCAGAATTTTAGCAAATACTGGGGTGACTACACACTCCTGTACTAAAAATAGAAATACTTCTCCTTCAAACCTTTAGTTAGTTTTCCTAGTGCAGAAGTGGGGCAGGAAGGGAGCCGTGTTATCAATCAGTCCTAGGGCTCTCACCCACTTGGAACAACACATGTTGTGCACTATATATTTATATTTACCCATTTCAAAAGGCTGTAGATTCATTTTTTTTCCCTGACATGAGAAATGTTGGTGGAAGCACTGAAGGATTAGAGAGTGCCTGTGATTTGCCTGCTAAAGTAAACATGAGCCAATGCTGTAACCAGATCACATTCTTGTGGTGGGTTAAAGAGACTCTTTAGTTATCAGCCACACTGAGAAGAAGCAAAAAGTGCACCAGGAAATAGGCTGAGCTTTCTTTGGTGTGGGAATGAAAACGTGGGACAAATGGGGATATTTGGCCTCATTTTACCTGCCTTGATCCTTGGGATACATCAAGAATAGTTCAGGATGAGATGCCCCATCCCTGGAAGTGTCCAGGTTGGATGGGGCTTGGAGCAACCTGGGATGGTGGAAGGTGGGACAGAGGTGGGACTGGATGGGCTTTAAGGTCCTTCCTACCAAAACCATTCTGGGATTATAAGGATTCTGCAGACAAGAAATAAAATTGATTTCTCCATTTTAGAGAGAGCAGCACTGTCCTGACCGAGCAATCTCTGCACTCAGTGTGTATGGTGGCACTTCCAGGCAGGACTGGAACCCCACCAGTGAGCAAACGCATGGCAAAAGACCTTCCCACTCCAAAAAAACTTCACCAGGGCAAGTTCAGGGAGGGAGGAGAACAGCCCTATCAGTTCCCCTGTGCTGACTGAAGTGCGAGGAGCAGAAATGTCACAGATCTGGGCTGAGGTCACCCAGGCAGCTTTCAGCAGACACGTCCCTGAGTCCAACCATTCCTACAAGTCATGGAAGGTCAAGTTATAACCACGCTCTTTTCCTCCCCAGTATCCTTTCCTTCCTTTGAGGACATTTCTGTGCATGCACCAGAGAGGATTTATCTGTAAATGGCAGAAAAGTTTGATAACTGAGAAATGAAAGCTGAAAATTACTTACTCTGTCTAAAGACAAGCATGACCCCATAAATGGGGTTAAAATATTTTTTAAGAGCACACAGATGGCAGATGGAAGATAAAGCTTTCTTCTTTTTAAAATCCCAAACACCAAGCAATATTTTGCAAAATAAAATTGTTTTGCCATGTTATTGTGAAGAAAGTACCTGGTGCAATGGTGATTCTCCAAGTAATTTTTGGACATCATTCTGTTTTCACAATGCAAAATTCCACATCCATTGGGTGGGAGCTGGATGAGTCACCCAGTATTTGCTGTAATTTTAATGCCTTGTTATTTTAATGTCTAAGGGAAAGCATAAATCAGAAGTTTTCAAATCACAGGCACATTTCTGGAGCAATGTTGCAAACCCACGTAGGTGAACAAGCTGAGAATTACAGCTGAGTTCTTTTCTTTGAGTGCCAGTGCAAAGCCAGCACTGCTCTGGATCCAGCCAAGGGAAAGGGAGAAGGAATAAAATTAATATAGCTCATACGAATCCCTGGATTTTTGATGTGAATTTCTCTCTTAATGTATTAGAGTGACTTTTTGGGGAAATTTTCTGCTTTCCAACTAAATATATTTTAATATAAATAATAACAATGATAATAAAATGAAGCCGTTTGCATTGAGGTCTTATTTTCCCACAAGGAGTCTTGAGAAGCGGAACAGAGAATGTTCTCCAGAAGAAAAACAACTTCTGCCCAGCCAAGCAGATCTGTCCTGCTGCAAAAAGGTCCAACTCCAGCAACTTCAGCACAGCTCTGTGACCTGCAAAAATAGCCAGAATTGATGCAAGAGCGAAAAATGTTGCTCTGGCTCATATAAAGAAGCAGCACATTCTGTCCCAGAGTGGCTTTTTGGCCCCTGCTGAGCTGAAATTCCTCTGGATAATTTCTTTATGTCTTGGAATTCAACGTCCAGCCAGCCCAAGGCTTCATGTGCTACTTAAATTCAATGGAAAAAATCAGTTTGGGAGTCTTGGTGATGTCCTGTGCTCTGTGCTTGTCTACATGCACAGCACATTTACTCTGCAAGCACGATGCTTTGATGTTATTTTTGAAAGCTCTTGAAGGCTGACAAGACTCCTTGAGTTTGGGGTCAAGCTGGAGAGACTGAAGCAGGGACACAGGTATTTTCTGATTTATTTTAGCATCCTGTGCATGATGTTGCCCTGGGCTGTGTCCACCTCTACCCACCTCTCTTCGTACCAGTTCACTCTGCCCTAAATATGGGAATTTGTAGTTTCTCCCCCTATTTTTGTTTCCCATGCAGAGAAGATGTTTTTATACCATATTTTGAACAGGTTTTGTTGCTTCTTTTTTTTTTTTTGCTACTAACAATTTCTTAGACATATTTGGCTCTGGTTTGTCATCTGTATTTTGCTCTAATACAACTTTATTTCTGGTGTAAGGGAGTTCTTGATTTTCAACACATCTCACATCTCATGGTCTTTTGTCACATTATTAGAGAAAATTTGTTTCATTGAGTTACCTCAGTAATTCAACTCTTGACAGCTGATAATTTACATTTTTGCTTAAGAAACTGAAACTTCTGTGGCAGTTGGAAGTAAAATCAGACTGTCTGAGAGCTGGAACAATGCAGGGCTAAATTGAGATTTCTGGATAAATTGAATTTCAGGCTTGTCCACGAGTCCTCGACTTGGACGTGCCAATGTGTGGGAGGGTTTGTGATCAAATAATTGGGGAAAATAGGTTTGGATTTAAACTATATTTCAATGCAGGAGACACACTCTGTGGTTACTTACTGGCTGTAGTCCCCATCACTTTTAATTAAGTTTTAAGTGACCTTTGCTCTCATTTTTAGATGCATATGGGCACCTAATTCCTGTTGGTTTGGAGCATCCGAGCATTGACCATTTTTGGAACCACCGTAACAGGGCTTGGAGCACCCTGGTCTAGTGGGAGGTCTCCCTGCCCATGGCACTGGATGGGCTTTAAGGTCCCTTCCCCCCCAACCACTTTATAATTCAGTGATTCCACGAGAAATTCTGACTATATTCTGCATCAATACCCAAAAAAACCCTCTTTATTTTACAGTATTTCAATGTCAAGTGGCAGAGTAGAAGCCAGACAAGAAACTGGAGAGTGTGCTGGAAGCAATTGGGGGAAAATTCCTCCCATGAGGGCATCCTGGACTGTGTATGGGATATTCCTTGTTTATTTTACAGTGGATAAATCCATCCCAAATCCCTGTTCTTATGGAAGGAGGCTCCCTGGGCTCCTTTAATGACTTCCCAGGGGTGCAATCAGCCATTACATTCTGATCTCCCAGTGCAGAGAGGCTTCCCCTGAAAGAATGATGTGGTTTAATTGGCTTTAAATTAACAGAAGAAAAGTTCATTTATTGCAGTCACATCAGCTGAAGAGTTACAAGGAATAAGCTATGTAACTGGAACAGAAAACAAATGAAAAACTAATCTTATTTCTGTGAAAGACTTCAGGTCGTGGTGAGCTGCTTTAAAAAACATGATTTGTATAAAAATCTGTGGATTTTTGTCAGCAAGATACTGCAGGTAGTGTTTGAGTGAGTGTGAATTGGGCTGGTTCTAATTTTGTGTTCATGAATCTATGCAGCTGAGGATGGGAAACCTTTCCTGTCTGCCCAGCTCAGAGCTTGGGTTTCTCCTCAGCTGATCCAAATTCCCTCTCTTTGTTCTCTCCTCTGTCTCTCACATCCAGCTCACAAGATGGTCAAGAGGGTTTCTAAACAGATCTAATCGTGAAATTTAGAGATTCCTAGGGTTGAAAATTGAATTTCTCCTGCTCAGGCTGCAGACATGCCCACTCTGAAGCATTAGTGGAGAACAAATCTGCTCAGTCATCAGTCCAGGACTTTCTATTCCTTCTCTTAACTGCATAAACTCTGTTTGTTACAAGTCTGAAGTAATGCTGAGGAGCTTCTCATCTGACTTGACTTGAAAATGCCATTAATTATTCTGAAAGCACCACCAATTACTCTCCTGGAGCTGGATGGGGATAAATCAAAGCCTGGGGATGCTGTTGCTGCAACAGTGACAGCAACAAAACAGACATCTGGTGTTTTTCACCGTAATAACTTCAAAATTCAGGAGAACTGTGAAGTGCTTCAAGAACTCCTTACCCATATTACCGCACAAATGGTAAGAATTAGATTTTTAGAAAGAACCTTTTCCCATAAAGTACATAAAGTACAAGTTGTAGAGAATTAGATTAAGTTAAAATTATTAAGGTTAGAGATCAATTGGATTCTTATTTGAACTGCAAATGTTTGGGTCAGGAATAACACCACTGAAATTGCTGGTATTTTGGAGGTAAGAATTGTTTTCTATTGAAACCTTTAAGAAAAAAAATTAAAAATCCCCAAACCCAAGCCTAAAAGGAAATCCTGGTGACGCAAACATTCAGCTGGTCCCAGGATAACTGAGAATCTAAAAGTGAGCAAAGGAAATCTGGTGCCAAACTGAAACCTAAAGCACCTTCTGTCTTTTGACCCCCACATACACCCAAACCCAAAGTAGAGCACTGGTAAACCAAAACTTTTTAATAATTCCCACAGACAAAGGAAAAGGAAATCTCTCCCAAAGAGTTCTGTGAGTGTAATGCAAACTTATTATTGCACTTAGACTTGGCCTTTCTGGCTGTTGTCCCCTTTTTTGGTGGAAAATTAAGCACCTTTAAGAGAGGAAATGTGTAATTTAAAAGGATGGCTGCAGTCGGTGGTACCTGGGCTCCCTCTCCTGGCTCTCCCTGCTTTGCAGCTTTTCCTGCTGGTTCCCAGACCTCTCCCTGAGCAGTTTAATTCCCCACCACTGTAGAACTGGGATTAAATATTACAAGTTGGGCAGATTTAGGGGAAGGAGCAACAGAGGTCTGCCACAGAAACCCACAGCATTTCCCTCCTGCCAGCACCCAGCCACAAGTTTTTTACCTATCATTTTTCTTCAAAGTTTGTTTTAACTTCTCTCTGCTCTATAAAAAAGTCAATAAACAGCAGCCAGAAGACTTTTTTTCTAAAACATCCCTTTGCTTTGTAGGATGGAAGAAATCCTCTAGAAGGAAATGTTTGCCATCACATTGCTGTCCTGCTGTAACTGCCTTACTAACTCTCTACACCCTCTATTAATTTGTACAGCACTTACTCCCAAAGATCCATAACTGGGATATCTCCCCCTTTTCCAGAGTATAAACCACTGCCTCATGTTTTTTGTCATTTTTACAAAGACACCCTAATTGCACACAAAAATCCAGGTGTTAAATGCTCAGTGTATTTTGTTTTATTTTAGACAAGAAAACCTTCCCCTAAAGCTATGAATTTGCTGAATTGCTCCACGTTTCTCCTCTTCACATTCCAATGTAAAAATTCCCCAAAAACATAAGGCATTCTGCTCTAAAAATAAGGCACATTCCTATTCCACTTGGTCCCCTCTACCGCCTGAGCCAATTGGCGGATGTTTTACTGTCCCAAGGTATTATTAATGAACAATATTTCTTTCAAAGCTAATTAGAATCTCCAGGCACTTAGCAATGGAGGTGTCAGGTGCAAAGGCAGGGAGCAGGTGAGCAGGCAGCCTAAAAGCTGTCATTATTTTGTTGCGATGGAGGAATAAGGTGCAATAAAGCCCAACATTAGAGACTCATAAATACAAAACACTCAAGGAAGTTGCCAGCTGTGCTGAGCCACCATAAATAACTCACTGATTCTGCTTTAAAAACCTTATTTTAAAGATATTATGTGGACACTGAAAAGCTTTGGCAGAGGGATTTTTCAGCCTTCTGCTGCATTCTGTGAGAAACATAAGGTTCTCACAGAAACTAGGCAAAATACTGTTAAGGGTTTTTGTAAACTATTTCTCTATCTTTGCACCTGTTGTTTGTCAAGGAATTGTTATGATATCCTAACAAGAAATATTTTGAAATGGGTGTTCTGTGGATTGACCAATCACCTTGATGGGTGGTTGGTCAGAGGTCCAATAATCTTTTGCCATGCTGGCGACTCAACTTATAAAAACTGATTTATAATTAATTAAATCAGCCATTTTCTCTGGACTTTAGTCGTGTCCTTTCTCTTCGTCCCGGGCTCAACAGCGACAATATTATTGTGCAAAAGACGCTTAAATGCTGTTCTCAGGGTCTTGCTGCTCTGCTGGGGCAGAAGGATCAGAAGACTTGGATTCTTCCAGTTCTGTTTAAAGAACAAAGAATTATTGACATTTGTGTCCATACATCACAAAATTGATGGTGCTTTTCTTGAATAGTTTGTGAGGGTTTGTCCAAATGCAAATGAATTGTACTGAAAGGAAACACAACACTTTCAGTAATTAACTCTGTATTAATTGACTCACAATTAACCTGCCAGAAATATCATAAATGTCAGTGTCATATTGAAAAATATACATCTTGTAGCTTTAATTAATTGTGTAATCACAGTTTTTATAACAATTTTAGTTTTGTGGTCATCACAATGAGACCTGGATCATCACCCAGAATTATTAAATCTAAAAAATTCCTCCTGAAAAACATTCAGCCACTCCATTTTAAATATTTAGACTTTCAAAAGGTGACCTTGGAAATGGAGCCTCTGGGATGTGCTCCTAAAACTTCCATCATTCTTCAAGGAAGGTGTAAGACAAAGCAACATTCCAGCTGTTCCTGTGTGTGTGCAGATTACAGATATTATTCTATTAAGCTTATCTGAACACTGAGTTAATTTTAATTAGGCTCCTGTGCCTTATAGCTCAGGAAAACACCTCCTAGTAACAAATGTTGCTCCTTGCTACTTAAAAGAAGCTGAATCACAACCCATGTGTCATTCTATAAATGCCCGTGTTATAGCTCATTAGGCCGATATATTTAAGTTGTTTTAAATGATGTGGTTCTCCCTTTACAGCTGAGCAGAATGAAGTATTTGCTTTAAAAGGGAAAATTAAATCATGGAAAATAATAATTTATTACTCTTGCTCTGACAGGCAAGACATCAGTTTGATGTTGTTCAGCTTCTACTGCCATGGTGCTCAAAGCTGCATTCTCCTCCCAAAATAACAAATGAGTTTTGATTTCTCTTCATTAAATGCATCATTAATTCCTCCTCCCAGTTTCTTTTTGTTTTCCCTTCCTGCTCTCTGGTGCCCAAGTTGGAGGATGTGAGGGTTTCCCCCTGTGGCTTTGCAACTTCAGGGAATTTCTGTTCCAAAATCAGTATTATACCCCAAAATTCAATATTATTCCCCAATTCATGCTGACAAGTCCATGCCCAGCAAATACTGGAGTTGCAAATATTCAGCTGTGGAAATAACCACAGGTTGAGTGCTGGTTGTATTGTGTCCCCTACCTATAAGGACATTACAGTTGAAGACATTTGACTGATTTTTTTTTGGTTGTTAAAAGTCCAAATCAAACTAGCACACTTGGTTTTCTCTGGCATTTTTTGAATCCCCCTGGCCTGACGTGTAGTTGGAAGGAATCAGAGTTTCTTTTGGAGTCGAGGTGTGTTGTGATTGAACCAGACATTAGTGAAAGGCATCAGATTTGTACATCATATTTGGGGAACTGAAGGTGGCCCAATCGAGGAGGAGATGAGAAGGTTAATGAGGGGTGAAATAAACGCGAATGCCAGTCACCGTTGAACGGGGTTAATTGGTTTAATAAGAATACCAAAATCGGGGCGTGAGGTGAAGGGAGTAGCCCTGCCCGGCACCGAAGCAGAGGTACTCTCCTTGCAGCAGACTGCCAGAGGATGACCCAGTTGCTTCCTAGTGCCTTCCTTTTATACAACCACCGACTCTTCCCATTGGTCCCCCCGCCAGGTCCACAGTTCCTTGGAGAGTTTTTGGTGCCCCTAGGCTCCGGGTTGGCTCGTGTCCAGGGTCCGCCTTCTGCCTCACTGGGCGTCGAGTGATTCGTTGTCACCGAGGCCTAGATTTTAGAGATGATTGGTTCTTGATGCTGTCTATCTAGGGCGGGTTACAGTGGCCCTCTTTGGAGTCCCCTTCTCATTCTGAGCGCCGCCTCCTGGACGCCCACCTTCATTGCATCCCTTTTCCAAACCCAAACCGTACAACCCGAAACGAGAACACTCAAACCCAAAACCGTACAACCGAGACCGCAAAAAATCATTTATAACAAGGGGCAAACAGGGCAAAGCCTGCACAGACAGAACTTTATGGCTTTAAATGGGAGCTTTCACTGTTTGAGAGGCACATCTGGGAAGTTTTATGCAATAAGAAGTTTTGATACATGATATTTTACACACAGGGCTGAGGTTCCATCCAGCTGCATCATGCAAGGACAAAGAGTGTGACTGGAGGAGGTTCAGGAGAGTCATCAGCTGTCACCTCAGCCATGGGGATTTTTCTTTATCTATCCCAGACTCTTCTGTGTGCTCTGACCCTAGAACAAGCCTTCGCTTTTCCTTCCCTCTCAGATTGCTTTAAGGTTGCCCTCATTCTCTCTAATGACTTTAAATCACTGGGTTTGATGTCTAGTTTATCTTCCCAAAATGTAATACCCCTGACTGCATCAAATTCCCTCCTTAATCCCCTTGGCATCTCTGATCACTGAAGACTGGAGTTAGATAAACTCTCCCAGGTAGCCTTTGATGTGGGATGCAGAGGCAGATGAATGCCATAAAAGATCCATCATACTTTCCCTGGAGTCAGAAAGGTCTTGCTGTTAAAGATTAGGGAGGTTGGAGGTCAGTCCAAATCACAGTATTGCTAACTTTATAAGCCCATTTTATCCTGTCATCCAGTATTTTATGTTCCAGTTGTTTCAGAGGAGTCCACAGCATTCATCAGTTCCTTATCCTTCAGCCCCTTTGCACACTGGGGTTTAAGCACTGATTGATTAATTAAATGTCTTCAAAGTCAACCTATTTATCTTTTTCACTGTATTTTATTGCCTCTATTTTCCCTAAAAAACCTCCAGCACAACACTGGGTTCTGCTCACTTTAAGAGCTGGTGCCTCACAATGGGATCCTGAATAAAGAAATCCCTAGGCAGTGAAACCCCTCTATTGAAATACTATAAGAAAAAAAAAGAAAAGAAAGAAAAATGTAGAGCCCAAAACACAGTCTCAAGGTCCAAAAGATTATTGTTGATTATTTCTCAGACTCAACACTGAGCTTTCCAAGCCCAAAACCTTATTTACATAATGCAAGCCTCAAAAGCAGGGAGAAGAGCATCACTTCTAAATCCCCAAAGCCCACATTTGGCAGACGAAAGAGTTGATTTGAGGTCCAAACCCACTCTCTGAGACTACAAAACCACACTTGTAGGCTCCAAGGCTTATGATTTTAAAGCTCAAAGCCTCATTTAAGGGGCCCTGAGCATCATTTTTCAAAAGCCTGACCTGGAATATCAGTGGGACTATGATGTCACAGCCTGTGACACAGTGGGACAAAAGGGGCTGCAGGGAGGTGGGTTCTACACTCTGGAGAGAGCCCAGAGGGTGAACGTGCTCACCACTGAGGACATGGCTGTTATCAGTGGCATGAGCCCGACCCAGATGGATTTCTGGGATGGGATGGAGTCCGTGTTCATGATGCCCAGCCTCACCCCCACAGGTACAGGCAGGAACGTTGCCGGAGCTGCCCTCTCAGGGACGTCGGGGACAAGACTCAGCACTGACCCATGTGGGGCTGGGGACAGCAGTGACACACACTCCAGGGGTGCTGGAAGGCTGAGAGCCAGCAGAAGCACAGCATCACCTGGTTTTCCCTTGTTTTCCAGAGCGAAAGGCTGTCTGGGATGCAGTGGCTGGCTACATCCAACAACAGCTGTTGCTGCACAAGGTGGGACAACACCCTGGGACAGCACCCTGGGACAACAGCCGTGTCCTTCTTCGCCCACCCAGAGCAATGAGAAGTTCCTATGGCCTGCAGTTCCTCTTGCCCTCCTCAGAATGCAGGAAACACACCCCAAAATCCCCTGCTGGGGGACAAACGGAGCTTGAGCAAGGCTGGTGTTACCTCTGGGAGGAGGCATTGTACCACAGGGCTGATCCCAGTCAGTGGAGACCTGGGGGTGCCCTCAAGCTGCCTCTGCCCTGACTCCAGCATGGATTTTTTGGTCGGAGAAGGGAAAAGAGAGGCCCCAGCATCTCCTCCCCAGGGGTCTCCCCACTGTCCTGACTTCTGAACAGTGGGAGTTGGCAGAGTTTGGTCAAAGGCACCATCCCTGGATGGAACCATCCTCAGGTCTTCCCTCTGTCCAATTCTCACCCTTTGGGCCTTTCCCTTCTGCTCCAGGGGATCCGAATTCCCACCCTTGGGTCCTTTGATGTGGTCCACACAGAGACCCTGGTGGGGAACAAGACCGTGATGCTGCAGAGGCCAGTGTTCCACCTGGCCAGGAATCTTAGAGGGGTCCAGAATCTGGAAAATAAGGATGACCTGGCTGGTAAGGATTTAACCCTGCAGGCCCAGGGCGGTGGGGAGTATAACACCACATTTTTAAAAGCATCTCCTGGGAAACACCTTTGGCCAAGCCCTGGGGAAGTGCCTCCATCCCTCTCCTGTGGTTTTCCAGGGGGTAAGAAGCTGGAGACTCTGAAATATGCCAAGGTGGCCGTGGAGGCCTCCGTGTCCCGGAGGAAAGCGGAGTGCTGCATCCTTGGCACCACGTCCCTGCTGTACCACTGCCTGGAGAAGGGCGTGAGTGTCGCCTTTGTCCTAAGGGACGTGGGTGTGCTCCTCATTGAAGGCAGCAGAGTGCAAACGAGATTCTACCTGGACTTCCTGGAGAAAGTGACTGGGGAGAGGATCCAGGACAGGTCTACACTCAAGGTGAGACTTTTGTTTCCCCCCTGCTTGGGCGGACCCACAGCAGTTCCCCAGCACTGCTGGCACATGGACACTGGGACGTGGCCAGGGGCTCTGGCCAGGCAGGAGCATGATTCCACCAGCTCTACCTGCCCTGAACTCCTCCTCTGCTGAGTGCCTGGGCCACGTCAAGGATGTGCTGGCACCTTCACGTTTCTCTGCTGCAGGCTCTCCAGCAGCTGGACATGGTGGTGTCCCAGGCGGTGCCCATCGCTTCCCTGAGCTTCACTGGTCATGTCATCATCTTTCCCAAGTGAGTCAAACACCCTGGCAGCTTTGGCCTCTGGAAAGATCTGGGAGCAGTTTCTCCTCGTGACCACAACAGTCCTGCAGAGCAGTGACTCTCGTTTGTGTCTGCCTGCTCATCATCCCTGTGAGCAGACCTGAGGAGACAGAAGAAGGATTTTAGGCAGCCCTCGCTTCCCCATCATGGCCAAGAATCCTTTCCTTGGGTGACCCTATTTCCTAGGACAGTCCTTGGGGTTGGGGCACAGTTGACTTGGGAGAACGATGGCATTCACCCCAGTGCCAGACTCACCTGTGAAGAGATGATGGTGGCAAGGGGCCCGGGCTGGTGGGGACGTGGGTCAGGAGTGTGCTGTCTCTTTGTCTCCAGCTTTGAACGGGCATCACTGCCCAGGGATCACCTCGAGGACTTTGGATTTGTTCCTGGGGAGGACAAGAGGAACGAAATAGATTTGCCACCTACCAGGCGAGGCATGGAAGGTAAAGCAGCTCCCCCTGCTCATTTCCATAGTACGGGCAACTGGTGGCTGTGATCTGATGGGAGAATCCCTGACCTTGACTGTCACAAGGATCTGATTGTGCCAAAGCTTGGTGCCAGCTCATCATGGCCATCTCTCCTCAGGCTGGCTCCACAAGAGCTGAGCCCCAGGCTAGGAGGTGCCCAAGATGCACCTGGTTCAGCAGGAGAGTGGGGATCCAAGGGTCCGTACCTGGACCCGGAGATTACCTCTGCTTTCAGAAGAGACGCTGTCCCAAACCTGGCACTATGAATGGGAGGGTGCCAGACCTCTGGAGACAGCGGTGTGAGGGGAGTGGGAATTCCCTCTTGGATATGTTGGGAAGAGGCCTGAGCATCGGCACGTGTCACTGTGGCTAGCAGCATCCCAGCTGTGCTGTTCTGACAAGCTCTGTCCTTCCTGATTCCAGGGAGATTTCTCGGCCTGCCTGTGCCTGCTTGCCAGGGTTCCACTGCCAAGGCAGAAGAGCAGCCCTGGGATGAGGAGGCGATGGAGATGAGGGACAGCTCTCGGGTCAGGTGAGCCTGGAGGCTCAGGGCATGGGGCCTTTTCCTCATCCAGCCAGAGCCTGTTCCCCAGCATGTCCACCAGAGAGACTGGGGCTGCTGGGAGCCCCCCATGTCACAGGGCTGGCTCCTCTCTGTCCCTCCAGAAGAGCCCCTCATGACAGCTGGAGCCGTGAATGGGGACAGCCAAGTGTCAAGCCAAGGGTCCCAGCTCAGAGGGTTCCTTCCTCTCCTGAGCTGAGCACAGCCATTGGCTCCTGTGGGCAGAATGTGGCCCCAGACCCCTCCCAGCCTCACTCAGACCCCTCCCATTGTGTCCTTCCAGGAAGCTGCAAGTGATCCCAGGGGCTGCTGCTGGAAAAAAGCAGCCTGAGACTGACCAAGCCAAGGGCAAACTTGTGCCCAAGGGCCAGGCATTGAAGCAAAGCGACAAAGAGGCAGCAGCAACTCAGAGGGGCAGGAGAGGAAGTGGAGAAAGAAAAGCTTCTCTCGGGAGAGAAGGAGAAAAGAAAGTTCAGCTCGGAAAAGAAGGAGAAAGAAGGGGATCTCTTGGAAGAGAAGGAGAAAAGGAAGCTCATCTCAGAAGAGAAGGAGAAAGAAGAGATTCTGTTGGAAGAGAGGGAGAAAAGAAAGTTCAGCTTGGAAGAGAAGGAGAAAGAAGGGATTCTCTCAGAAGAGAAGAAGAAAGAAGAGATTCTTTCAGAAGAGAAGAAGAAAGAAGGGATTCTCTCAGAAGAAAAGGAGAAAGAAGAGATTATCTCAGAAGAGCAGGAGAAAAGGAAGTTGGACAAGGAAGGGAAAAAGAAGCAAAAGATGCTGTTGGAAGTGAAGGAGAAAAGAAAGTTCATCCCAAAAGGGGAGAAAAGAAAGTTTCTCCCAGAAGAAAAGGAGAAAAGAAAGTTCCTCTTGGAAGAGAAGGAGAAAAGAAGTTTTGTCCCAAAAGAGGAGAAAAGAAAGTTTCTCCCAGAAGAAAAGGAGAAAAGAAAGTTCCTCTCGGAAGAGGAGAAAAGAAGTTTCATCTCAAAAGAGAAGAAGTGAAATATCTCCTTGAGAGAGAAAGAGAAAAGAAACTTCTTCCTGGCAGAGAAGGAGAAAGGGAAGTCCCTCTTGGGAGCACATCACTGCCATGGAGTGCCCAGGCCAGGAAGCCTCAGGACTCTAAGGTGTTCATCCTGCAGCAACCGGGGCCCACGGCAGCACAGGGCCTGAGAGCCAGGCCTGAGGCCTTCTGGTCAGTGCTCAAAGAGCCCCAGAAGAGCACTTTGGCAGGCTACAGGTTTGAGTCCTCCCGTCTGCTGCCCCCCCTGCCCCCTCAGGGTGCTGTGGCTTCGCGGTTGCCCATGCTGAGGAAGAGAGAAACGGTCTCCAGGGGCCCATGGCCCTGGGTGTAGTGAGCAGGGATGAGGGTGAGCAGCACCTGAAGTGGTGTCAGAGATGGAAAATAGTTCATGCCTCAAACATTGATATAAAATTTTAAAGGAGCTACAGCCACAGAAACATTCTTGAAGAACTTTGGACTTTAAGTCAAACAACTAAGATTGGATAAAGGAAAAACCTGTTCTTTCATCAACCTCAGGCTGGGGGAGAAACAAACAAGTAAACAAAGACAAGAATGTGAGCCAAACCCAGCAGCCGTGCTAAGATTCATCCCTGGCTAAGTTTGGGGTGAGGGAGACCACAGCTCACAGAAGCCAGGTTTACACAGACTCCTCCGTGAAACAAGGTGGGGTGGGGAGGAGGTTTTGGGTGTAACCTCTGCTCAGAGGCAGTGAACACTCATCCTCCCCTTTACACAAACTGGCCCAGCTGTGGAACCCCCAGTCCTGGGAAGGCCACATCTACCGGGCAGTCACGTGGGAGACAGCTGAGGGGATGCCTTAATCCATCAAAGGCCCCCCGAAGTGCCCCCCCCAGAGCCATTCTCGAAGCCTTGCACCACAGGACTGCACGTGATGCAACAAGCCTGGAGTCCGTTGCAAGAGACAATGGCAAATCTCCCCTGCCCAGGGAGGTGCCTGGGCTTTCCTACGTGGCCTGAGCGTATATTAACCCATTTGGATTCTATGCTTCCTGAGGAGACCTTCACCACCAAGAAGACCAGCTGGAGAGGATCAACGGAACATCGCTGGGATCCACAGAGTGGTGATATTTTCCTTATTCTGTCACTCTCTTTCTGTCTCCCCACCTATTTTCTACTTCTTTCTTTCTTTTTCTCTCTCTCTCTCTCTCTTTCTCTCTCTCTCTCTCTCTCATATTTCACATCAAATAAAACCCTTACTATTGACTGGCATATGGTCTCGTTTGCACTTTAATTCGGGCAGAAGTATTTCTAAGAACCTCAATAATTGGATCCTAACAGTTGGCAAAACAGAGACACAATTGGAACTGGAACTGCCGTTCCAGGGGGCTGTTTCCTCCTAGGAATGCAGAGTTAGAGAGGGGATCTTCAAAGATCCTTCAGTTCTGGTGGACATTGTAGCCAAGGTGCCACCATGGGCTCATCCATCTCCAGGGCTGAGGGACTCCTTTTCCAACAAGAAGTAGCCTCAGAACACACCCTGGCCAGGCTCTCTGGGGTTAGAGAAAGCTTAACTCAGCACAAGGCTTCTCTTTAGACCCCCACTGGGAAGACAGAGCCTCTCTGGGAAGGTCTGGCAAAGCTTGGGAACAAAGTGCTGCTGCTGGAGAGGCTGCAGAGAAGGGAAAGTAGAGGGAGAGAAAGAGTTGCCCTCCCGTCAGTGTCCTCACCTGAAGCCATCCAGGAGAGGCTGGAGGGCACTCCCAGGTCTGTCCCGTGGAGCAGGAGCCTCACAAGGTGTGAGATTCCTGACTGAGACCAAACTCCATCCCAAGTGCTGCTCCTGACTGCTGTCAGGATGAGACACCTCCCAGCAGGTGGTAGGTGCCTACCACCACCCTGGGAAGTTTTTATTAGAAGAAAAATCCCTGAGTAGCAAATGAAACAAAATTCACTGTTCTATTGCACAGCTTGTCCCTTGCACACCTGCAATATCCATTCCTTGTCCTTCCGTCCCTTAGGTTTAGGCACTGATAGTTTCAGTAAATGTCTCCAAAGTAAATTATTTCTCTTTACCACTGTATTTTATTGTCTCTATTTTCCCTAAAAAACTTTCAGCACAACACTGAGTTCTGTTCACTTTAAAAGTGTCTGTACATATGGGGTATTTTTACAGAAAGAGGCACCTGCACATGCTTTTATGCAGTATTCAAATTTGCAGTGTGTTTTATGGGAATTCTAGTGAATTTCCATTTGACTTTTATAGTACTGTGTATTTCCAGTTAGGATGTTCACTCTGTTCTATTATTCAGGCCTGGTTTTGTTGCATTTCACATTTTTAACCCAAGTTAAAATATGGGATATGGCCACATATATTTAAGAAGTTAATGTGCCAGAAAGGAGAATATAGAAATATGCTTATTAAATGCTGGTAAGAACCAACAAAGCTCCTCAATGCTTTAAAAATTTGCTTTAGTGCAAAGCTCCTGCACTGCCTACCTGACATTGTTTAGGGTCATGGAATGGTCTGGGTTGGAAGAGATTTTAAAGCCCATCCAATGCCACCTCCTGGCATGGGCAGGGACACCTTTCACTGTCCCAGGGTGCTCCAAGCCAACCCAGCCTTGGACACTTCCAGGGGTGGGGCAGCCACAGCTCCTCTGGGAATTCAATCCCAGCCCCTCCCTACCCTCACAGGGAACAATTCCTTCCCAATATCCCATCTAATCTTGTCCCCTGGCAGTGTAAAACCCTCACCCCTGGGCCTGGCACTGCAGACCCTGGTAAAAAAATATCTCTACGCCTTTCCCATGAGCCCCTTTATCCACTGAAAGGTCACAACAAGGTCTCCTGGAGCCTTTTTTTCCTCCAGGCTGGACACCCCCAAATCTTGCAGGGTTTCTGTTCCAGGGAGCTGTTGCAGCCCTGGGATCATTTCCAAGGCCTCCTCTGGACCTGCTGTAACAGGGCTGGGTCTTGCTCCTGATAGGGAGAACTGGACATTGGGTCTCCAGACAATGGAGCAGAGAGCAAGAATTCCTTCCAATTCCTGGCACAAAGCTTTTACACAGACCATTGTGCTGCTTATCTTTATTTAGACTTCTACCACTAATTCCTTGTCTCCTGTCTCACTGTCCAGGAGCTCAGAACTGGCTCTCAAAGCCGTGAGGCGCCTGTGGAGAGAGAGGAAGCTGATGAAGCCCTGCCATGGCTGTGTGTGGGGTGGGTGTGAGGGTGTGGAGCAGTGCTGGACGTCCCATGGGATGTGGACACCCAGGAGCTGTGGGCATAGAGAGCTCTGGGCAGAGCACAGGGCACCAGCTCCCAGCACAAATCTCTGCTGAATTTGGCCAGTGACCAGCTGGGCACCCAGAGCTCCATATCTTGAAACGCCTCACGGCAGGTTCAGCCACCCAGCACCAAAATTTGGCAGCTCCCCACACCCCATAAGTCACTCACTCTTTTATGTCCTTTGCCCAGGCAGGGGCCACCTTGAGAAGCAGCAGAGCAATCAGGCTGCAGACCACAGACACAAGGAAGGCTCTTATAAAGACACTCCAGGTGATTTTAGCATCAACTGTGCCTGTGTTTGCCATGCCCTCCACAGTGTTTGGGTCTGTCTTGGTGTCCTCAGCACTGCTGAATCTCTTGTCCACATCTGGAGGAAATCCCCAAAGTCCTGAAATCCCTGGGAATAGGGTGTGAGGGGTGGTGGGCATCCCAGTGCACACACAGAGGGTCCAAGTGTGTGTCCCTGGCACAGGAATGGCCACAACCTCCACCCCAAGGGATGGCCAAGGGACATCACCTGCTGGCTGAAGGGTCTTGGTGTTTCCCCCAGGGACTGACACTGCCTGATGGCCTTCCTGAGGTGCCTCCTTATCCACAGGCTCGGGCTCCAGCACTTTAGAGAGAAAGTGTGCCAGTTTAATTCCAAGTCACCCTTCCTCATGGATGCCTCATGGCTCCCCAACTCCTGTGGTTAAGAGTCACTTGTACCTGGAAGTGTTTCCTTCAGTAAAGTCATGAATTCAGACTGTTCCATTAACACCTGGGAAATGTTTCCCAATCCAGTTTCATTCTTCAGACCTTAAGGGAAAGAATGGAAAATTTCCACCACAGAAATCCCTGGAATCACCTCTTGGGCTGTGCAGTTGGTCAGGACTAACCAGTGACCCTCATGGTGCTGGGTCTGGCTGAGGAGCTGGGAAAACCCAGGGACACCAGGCCCCCATGAGGAGCTCCCATCACACTCTGTGGCGTTCCCTGCCCGGACTGACCAGCAGCACATGGAGGGGATCATGGAATGACCCGGCACACCCAGGCAAGGCTAGATTCTCATACCTGCAGGAGATGCCTCGCTCACATTTGGGCCTTGAGCTGGCAGTTCCCAAAACAAGTCAAAAGCCATGTAAGGTCCAGGAGAGTCAGATCCAGCACCTGGATCTCCATTGCCTCCAGCCACAGCTGTGAACAGGACAGAGAAGGTCAAATGAACTGTTTCCATGTACTTTCCATGGCAGGAACTGTGGAATGGCTCTGTGGACCTGTTTGTCCCTTCCCCTCTGGAGCACCGTGCAGGCAGGGACCAGGTGTCTGACCCATGATGATCCAAGACAAACTGTGCAGGAGCTGTCAGGAGCTAAACCCAACCCCAGCAATCCTGCTGGCATTGCTCTTGGAAGCCGCTCAGGGCCCTGGAATGTGGGAGGGAACGCTCTGCATGGCTGAGTGTTCTGGGGCCATCCCTGAGCCTGACCCATTGCCTCTCTGCTCTACTCTGCTGCACAGCTGAGCAGCAGACAAAAAAAGTATTAAATTCCATATCAACAGGATATTGAAACCTAAGTGCTCCTTGAAGGGACCTGTGGGACCTGCCCCACTGCCCCTCCCTGCCCACCTACCTGCTTCCAATGGTCCTGACTCACCAGTGGGGAACTGGGCCCCAGGGCCCAGCAGGGCTATCACGGATAACAGGATCACCAGGGACACCAGGACTGTCAGGGCTCTCTGGACAGCCAGGAGGACAATGCTGGCCATGGCCCATCGTGTCCACACCATGATGAGGCCACAGGTGCTGCTGAAGCCTCTCATGCCAGCAGCACCCACCTGCAGAGCACACCACAGCCTGGCTTTGTGACCTCTCAGGGGCTGTGTGACCTCATGGGGGGCTTCTAACCACCAACATTCCACTGTCCCCAGGGGAGCCTCAAACATCCCACAGGTGCCTGGGACAGTTTGGGCATGGCCCTATCCCAGCCCACCCAAAGCTGTCTGCTCTAGGAAACTCTGCATAGGTTACCTGGAACTTCATCTGTCTCCAGAGTAAATCCCAGAGCAAAGAGAGGCACTCCAAAGTCACGATTTTTAGCTGTTTGATGGAAAAATGGAGATCAGACTGATTTTTTGGGACAGGGTTTCTCTGTCCAGGTTTAGAATCATAGAATCCCAGAATGGTTTGTGTTGGAAGGGACCATAAAAACCATCTAGTTCCAACCCCCTTCCATGGACAGGGACACCTTCCACTAGGGAAGGAGATGGGAGATACTTAACATGGCTGATCCTCAGGATACAGGAAAGCAGCAAAGTTACAGTTTAGGAGCCCAGACTTGGCTTGTGGATGTCCAAACCCAATCACTTCCCAACACCAGATCCTCCTTCAGCACCACTTTATAACCTACAACCCCTCTGGGGTCACCAAACTCCTCTAGACCCACCACAAAACAACTTTTAGCCCTTTTTCCCTCCCCAAAACACACACCACAAACACAGATTTAACCTGCAGCTGGTCTCAAAAATCAACAGAAGAGCAATTTCCCAATTTGTAGTGGAGAAAACAGGAGAGAGGGACCTGCCTGGAGGTGCTGGGCAGATGCCAGCAGAGACCTGGGAACTCCTGGCACCTGGGATCTCCTCTGTCTCCAGAGGAGGCCAAGAAGTGGCTGCAGATGCCTGGGAGGAGTCCTTGGCAAGTGCCAGGCATGGAGTTTCCCTAACACACACACATAGTTCCCTCAGAATAGTCTGGGGATGCTCCCAGGGAATTCCCTGCTCCCCAAATGCTCCTGGAGATGCCTAAAGGAGTCACACTGAGCAACGAGGCACAAACCTGACTCCAACATGGATAAAGCTCTTCAGGAAACTGCCTAAGAATCCAGTGTGTTTCTACCCAAGACCGCAGCTGTTCCCAGGGAAGGCCAAATAAGATAAGACATGGAAGTGACACAAAACCTGCAACAGGCAAAGGGCTTGTCTGACATCCTGCCAAACAAAATGTCTTAGATGAAGTTTTTCCCTGCTGTTCTTGATACTGGTTTCAACAACTGCTTAAAATTGCAATTTCATTACCCTTAAGAAGTTTGCTTACCTAATGTCCTTTTTCCTGACACACTCTGGCACTCACACACACTTCTCTCCTTTCATGCTAACAACTCTTACCACTTACAAGCTTTGCTGTGGAAGTGCTGGTTCTCCCTGTTTAAAAGGAGCTGGGAAAACTTCACTGTCAGATTTAACATATTAGCTCACTGTAACAGAGGCCAGAGAAGTTGATTTTGAATTAAATGTTATTAAATATTAATATGTTTACACAGCAACGTCAGCCTGCAGTTATACACAACCCTGGAGTATTCCTTAGCTGCCGTCTGCTTTTCCTAAGCACGATTCCAGGCTGAGCCAATGGCCTTTCTTATGGCTTCCCCTAACACAGATGCAGTTGGTGGCTGAAACGCCCTTGGTCTGTCTTAGGGCTCTGTCAAACAAGTTCTTCAAGCAGCACTGCAGATGTTTTGAGCAATTTTGTGCTGAAAGAAAGCCAGATCCCTCTGATGGGCACCAGTCCTGTCTCAGCTGGGCAGTGAGGGTATAGGAGAGATGCTGCCAGCCCTGGCACAGCTCAGCTGCCAAAATATGCCCGGCTTTAAAAAAAAAAAATCTGTGTAGGTACCTAATCCTGTCTGGATTCTGCTGTGGAGAAGGTTTTGGCAAACAAAAAAATGTAGAATTGGCTGGTTTCATATTAATCCTCAAATCTGTGTGTGTGCAGTGCTGAACCTCGAGCCCTGTTTCGGAGTGAACCAGATCTGGGCATGAGGCTTGATCACACCCTGAAACATGTGACAAATACAAGCTGGGAAGGGGCAAAAAACTGAAGCTTCAGCTTGTGCAGTAACCATGATTTTCCTGCAGGGCAGTTCCCAAAGGGAAGCTCAGGGCTGATTTTCTCTGAGCAGAGGCAGAAATGTCAGCTGGCCCTCTGAACTACTGGAGAATTTTCTCCATGGTGGAGAGGAGGATTCATCTGTTGGCAGCTGGGCCTGGTGAGAGCCAAAGGTTATGCTGTGACTGCAGTAGAAAGGTAGGGGTTTAATCATGAGAAAATACTCATTAGGCAATTTAGATTTGGTCCAATCTGACTTTCCAGCAGTGCTGCCCTCAATCCCCCTCTCTGAACCTTTCCCTCTAAGCTCAGATTTGTGTTAATGACAGTGTGGGCAGCACACTGCCAAAGATCTGCCCTTCCTTCCCGCATTTATCTGCTTTTGGTCAGTTTGGAAGGATTTATTCACTCAGTTAGAAAAAGATTTAATTACTTTGATAAAATTGGAGTTGGTTTGCATGTTCTTGCTTCCTGGGCTGTTTCTGTCCTTCCTCTTGTGTTAAATAAGGCAATGCACAATATTACATCACCACCATGTTCCTGAATGTTTGTTGAGGTGTCTGTTCTTAGGGGATGCTCCTTGCACTGGGTAAATATTTAAGAATCACAATAAAAATCCATTTTGTTTAATTAATGCTGGGAATTACCCAGGGCACAGTACATTTGTTTCCACAGCGAGCAGTTGCGAGTCAGTGTGGATACAGGAAGTCTGAGATAATAACAGAGTAGCTCATAGCCCAGAGGTCTGCAAGACTCCAAGTAGAGTTTATTTATAGTGGAAATGCCAGGTAAGGACTCCCCCAACTCTCCCAAATGAAAAGCCCAAATTCATGTGCTGGGAATACAAACCACAGAAGGCTTCTTCCTAAATTCCCTGCGTTGCTGCAGTGGGTATTTGCTCTGGGAGACTTGACAAAGCTGTGCAGCCTCAGAGGTTGATAATGGATGATCTAATCTCATGTTCATGGCAGGAAAATAAAAATCAGGACTCTAGTACTATCGACAGGCAGCCTTTCTGCTCTTGTGCTTGTCACTGCTCTGTAATGTTTTAGTAAATGTTAGAAAATAAATGTGGGTTTTGATCCCAGTTTAATACAATTTCAGTGTAATGTATCCACCCCCTTCATCTTTGTTTGCATCTAGGGCAAAGTGATGGGAAGGACAACAGAAGCTCTGACTTGTAAAATGTATTGGTTTTCAAATTTCCCATTTCTAAATAACGTTTCTACCAAAAGACACTTATCCTGGGGGAAAGAAAAGGTTTTCCTACATCACAATTAGCACTAGAGCACTGAAAAATGCAGTATTTCCAAGCCATTTGTGTTTAGGGGTGTAAGAACATTTTAAATGTCATAAATTTTGGAGAAGGAAGAATGTAGAACAGCTCTGTGCAGGGTTGCCAGACAGTGTTTACTAAACCAGATGATGTTGGGTTTTGCCTGATGCTTTTCTCACAGGCTGCAAAACCCTTCTGTCCAGGGCATCACTTTCACAAAATTACCCCTGCAGAGACCCAGGAGTTGCAGGATTCCCTACAAATCAAAGGAATTGTGCTCTGGTTTGGACTTTGAAGACCAATTTGGGGCTGGTGAAAGAATCCCAGACTGGTTTGGATTGGAAGCAACCTTAAAACCCATCCAGTGCCACCCCCTGCCATGGGCAGGGGCTCCTCCCACTATCCCAGGGTGCTCCAAGCCCCATCTAACCTGGCCTTGGACACTTCCAGGGAAGGGGGAAAAGGCTTTTATTCAGCTTATTTAAAGAACAAAGATTTTTATTTGGCTTTAGCACTAGATGGGGCTAAAGGACTAAAAAGAATTAAAAAAAAAACCCACCAGCTGAGCCACAGGATGTAAAAAGCCCCGGGAAAAGAGGAGGGAAAAGCCAGTGGGGGCAACGGATGTTGTTGGAGCCCTTTCACTTGCTCAGCTTTGTGACAGGAACCAGACCCTGACTCTGCAGCTGTTGGGTTGTCAGCACTTGTGAGGGGTCAGTAAGATGTTGTGGGGCGCTGCGAGGTGTAAACCATGAGTAGGATATGTTGGAGAGCAGCACTCAGCACCTGGATCCCGGTTTCTGACAAATCTTTTAGCAGAACCTGTCCCTGCATGTTATAAAGGGCCTTCAAAAAGCAGCATCTCCTCAGCTTTCAACCTGCAGCGTCCAGGAAGAGCCCCCAGAGACACCACTGCAGGGGAAAGACACAATTTTTGTGTGTATGAGCTCATTTTTACATGACTGGGTTTAGTGGTTTACTGGGTGACTTTTTATTTATCATTTCTGCTTTCAAAATACACTAGAAACCTCCTGTTTAGACTGTTACTCACTAGAATTTCTCTTCCTGTCCCATCCAGGTAAAAAACCTGTTGGTTATCAGATAAAACAGAGAAATAACACTTTATTTTCAAGCACAATATCCCTGGACTGTTACAGTTAAGAATTCTAACTCTTCTTATCCATCCTATTGCAAATTGTACTTATCAATCCTATTGCAAACTATCATTATCAATCCTTCTGTAAACTATCCTTATCAATCCCATGGCAAAGATCTGCTGTTGCACCAGATTTTGCTTGTATTAACCTGAGTATCTGTGTGTGCAAAGATTTCAGTAAAACTCAAAAACCAGCTGTTTTCTCATTTGCTCCATGAGTGTAGAAACATTTAATGAAATTGCCTATGGTTTAGTGATTTGTATGACATAAACAATATTTCCCTTCTGTCAGACCTGGGCCAGTCTTAAATTGCTTGAGGATGTAAACATGAGAAAACAAACCCAAACAACTTAAATTAAATGCCTGATGTACCTCGGGAGAGTTTATCTGCTCTGCTTCCATCTTTCCTTTAAATCTTCTCACAGTAGGGGTTCCTTTTGTTTCTCAGTGTTTTATTGCACAAATACTTCAGTGCCAAGGAATAGCATGGGAGTGAGGGGATGGGCATTTTTGGAGTGAAGCACCAAAGAAATCTAGAATCCTTTTAAACCTGCAGTTTCATCATAGAAAAATAAAATATCCTGAGTTGGAAGGGACCCATAAGGATAATTTGAGATGCTGGAACAGGCTCTGAGGGAAAAGACAGAGCTCTGGGACATGGGCAACAAACAGAGCTGTGGACAGCAGGGAAGGCCTCATTCATTGGGGCAAGTAGTTTTTTAGTGCACAATTCCCATTTCCCTCAGGATGGTGCTGAGCCAGCTCCAGCTTGGATGTTCTGGACTTTGCAACCGATCCAGGGGTCATTTTTGGCATGTGAATTTACCTTCCTTCCTTTGTCCATCTTGAGTATAAGTGGCATGGAGATGTTTGTGCGGACCAGGGACTGCCTTTGTCTTGTGCCTGTGCAAAGAACTCTGGTCTTTGACATCCCAGAGAAGCTGTGGCTGCCCTATCCCTGTAAGCGTCCAAGGCCAGGTTGGAGCAACCTGGGATAGTGGAAGGTATCCCTGCCCGTGACAGGGGGTTGGGCTGGATGGGCTTTAAGGTCCCTTCCCACTCAAACCACTCTGTAATTCTATGATTCATCCTTTTATTTGCCAGTATCAAGGGCTTGAAACCTTTACAAATGGGTAGCAAGGAGAGTCTTTGCATCCAGCAAAAAAAAAAAAAGAGGAAACTCAGGACGTAGCTGCCAAAGCTGACGGCCTTATGGAATCCTAAACTCCACTTCCATGCAAGTGAAGCATGTGGCACTAAGACCTCAAACCATCCCCTCAGGCTGTGCCAAACAGACCTGTCAGATTTCCAGCACCAGCAACATCCCTGTGATCACTAGAGTTGCAATCGGTTTGCTTCTTGGTGTGTCCAGTGCTGAGGAAGGTGGTTAATCACCAATTAGGGGACATTCCTTTCAAAAAGGAGGGTTGGGAAGGAAAGGAGCTGCTGTTGGAATATCACACTGGCTTTGGCATTCGACAGGCAGGAGCAGTACATTAAAGAGAGCAGCAGAAATTCTGATGCCACCTACGTTCCTCCCATGCAAGTTTTAATTATAGCTCTGGACTTGGCTGAGACGTGTCATTGAGCCCCGTGTTCAGACAGCTTTACCGTGACTAAAATTGGCTCCCAAGGACGATGTGTGGAGCAGGATGTTGAAACTCAAATGCATTTTGGAGAAGTCATTCTGGGTAGAGCCTGAGAATTAAGCTGAACCTCTGAGCAGGGCGCAGAAATTAAGCCAAATTGCAATCTCATTTGATGTATTTCTCGGGTTTTTCCCGGTTTCTGGGGAAGGCAGCTGGGAGGCAGCTCAGTTCAAGTGATGAACTTATGACTGTGAGAGCTTTACATTTTTTGCCAAGAGACAGCTCTAATTGATTTCCTTGAACTGGGAAAAGTTATGTTTGGGACACTGTATTACCTACCACTGATCTAAAGGGAACTTTCAGCTGAGGCCTTTGGCATAGGTGGAAAGTTATAATTTGAACAAGCAAAGGATGAGACTTTGTAATGCTTCACCTGGATATTGCTGTACAGAGGCTTGCTTGGTCTTGAGGCATTGACATGGAAGAAATGTGTAAGAATAAATTTTCTGTCTTTTTTAGATGTGAAATTTGCCTTCGCCCTTCGGTTCTCTCCTGTCAAGTCACTGCATGAGTCCACGGGGTGTCAAGAGATGATGTGAGGAGTGACATCAGCTTGGAAATGGAGTCTGGAAAGTTGAAAATAGTCTGGCAGTCCCTATTAACTTATTTCTCTTTTTTTTTCCTAAGCCTTATAAAACATTTCACAGTTGAAGCCGAACTCAGTGGTAGGATTGAAATGCCATCAGTTAATTGACTCTGCGAGCACCACCCTCAGTCCAAGAGTGGTTGAATGCAGTATTTTGAGTGTGTCCTTTGATAACCCCCATTAGGAGATTCTTATATTTTGTTTTAAATTTGAACTTTTGTCTTAAATTTGTGATTTTTTTTTTTGTTTGTTTTAAAATTGAACTCTGGACTTAGAGATGAGGTGAATTGCTCAAGGTGATACAAATTCTGGGGAAAAGAGGGAACTAAATACTGCCAGAGAAGGATTTCCAAGAAATGAAAATATTTTTCATAGAATCATGGAGCGGTTTTTGTTGAGAGGGACCCTCAAGACAACGTAGTTCCAACCCCCTGCCACTAGACCTAGTTGTTTTTCTCTGAAAACAAAAAGAAACCTCTAACATTTCTGGATAATTTACTGGTCCAGCTCCCTGGATGCCATTAGGATTGTTTGTTCTGAGTGTCAGCTCCTGTTGTGAGTATGGAAGCAGATGGAAGTGTGGCTGTCAAAGCAGGGTATATATATATGTATTTGTGTATCTTTAATGCAAGACCAGTTTTAAAAGACAGAGACTTCCTAAAAGAAATGAGTCTTGATATCTAAGCCTTGCTGCGTAACTAACCCAAATAACACCTTCCATTATTTAGGTTATAAGCAATAAAAAATATTCTTGCTCCCAATAGAGAGATTTCTCCATATATACTTGTTTCTGCTGCAAAGTTGATGAATCTGTAATGCACTGCATAATTAAACATTGCAGGGATATTGCTTTGGAGAAGAAACAAGTAATGAAGGGGATACAGTAAATTTTGGTGATTACAGATACAGTTGTTTAGCCCAAGCATTGCATGGTCTGCTTTGCAGGTTAAAAAAAAATCCCACAGAACACATTTTCTATTAAGCTCTGTATTGCTCTGCTAGCAATGGATTAGGCTATTAAACTATATTTTTCCATTAATAAAACAAATGTTAGTGCATTGTTCAATGCTAATAATGAAACCATTGTAAGAAGAACAGCTCCTTCCATTAACATTTATCACGTCTTGTCAAGGCTGGGGATGCATTCAGGGCTTTTTTCATCAAGGTGAATTGGGAAGGCACAGCAGGAACTTGCTGCCCTCTTAGTCTGCTTCGTGTTTGCTGTGTTCTCATGGACAAGGCTGATCCAAGGGCTACAGAGAGCTGAACTTTAAATACATTGAACCATCTGCTGCAGCACATCACTGGCTTCATTAAATTGTATTAATTCTTAGCAGAGCGAGGCAAGGAAGAAATCTCTGCTAAGCTCTGCCTGTTTCTAGAATCTATTAGGAGGCTAGAAATGCTCCACCAGTTCTCATGGTGCTGCACAGATAAAGATCTGCCTGTCCTAAGATTTTTGCACTGCAGCTTGTCTTAGGCACAGCCATAAAAACCTGGAGTTGGAATTCCCCCCTCTCCAGCAAATCCAGCATGGCTGGATCTGGTTGCCCTGTTGGGGTAGGTGTGTGTGCAGTTATCAGGGCATGGGGATGGTTTAATACCTTGTCCAGGTGCTAATGCCTTGATTTTTACCTTGTCCAGGTACTTGCGAGAAAGTTCAGGAGTTCAGAAGGAAAACTCTGGTGTCTTCAGGGGGCTCAAACTGGGTGCCTTACTGGGGTGGGGGTGTGTGCATTGATCAAGGCATGGGGCTAGTTTAAGACCTCATCCAGCTGTTAATATCTTGATTTTTATCTTGTCTAGAGGCTTGGGAGAAACCAACTGAGCTAAGGAGGAAAGATCTCATGCCTTTAGTGAGCTCAAACTGGGTGTTGCTCACTGCGAGGAGAGGGTCTGGGGTTTTTTTCCCCTCATCTCTTTGTCAGAGGTGGTTCTGCATTAATCCTTTTATCCCTGGCAATTCTGTCAGCTGGCTGGAGAGAGAGCAAGAGAGAAAGCATTTGTACAATGTTTATTCCCCCTGTTGTATAGCTTTGTGCAGACACTTAGATTGTGGATATTTTAATACAAACGATGATAGCTGCAAGATAAAAGCCAGTGTAAGGGGACGGCTGGAACCTCCCCAGCAGTGATTTGGGTGATGTTGCACACAACTTTTCCTCTACAAGGGAGAGCAGAGGGCACAGGCAGCTCTCTGAAGCTTCAGCAAAAGCTGTTTCCAAGGTCTGCTGGAGCTCTGGGAGCAGGGCCACACTGCACACAGGTGTCTGTCACAAACAGGATCGTGGCACTTTCAATCAGAAATAAATTAAGTCTAAGGCAAAAAAAACTCTTGGTATGTTGGGGCTGTAGCCACAGCTGTGCCCTCTTCATCCAGAGGAGCAATTTGTGTTAAAAGACTGTGAAGGAGGCACAGTTGGTGAGTCAAAGGCATAAATACCCATAACCAAGCAGGGTCAAAGAAATGCTGCTGTGCTACTAAGGAGAACATTTCTGAGTCTTCCAGCAGCGTGACTGTATCAATTCTAAAACGTACCAGTTTACAAATGTGCCTCAAAAACCAAACCTAGCCATTTACTGGGATGCTTCTGAAGTCTGTACAGACCTTAATTTGCCTTATCAAAGGATAATCTGTTGTGTCAAGACTTGGAAGAATGCTTGATTAAAAAAGCAGTTGAAGTGTGAATGCTGGCATCTGAGTGGTGCAGAAGTAGTATTTATTTAAATGCATTTAATGAGCGATTTTGGTAATGTGGCCCTGTATTTAGAGTTGCATCAGTGACTCTTCCCTCAGCAGGGCTTAGTCACACACTGCTTGTCTTTTGCTGCCAAGATTATTTCTCTGCTCTGTGGCAGTCCCCAGGCTCATGGTGTTAAACACTGGACAAACCCAGCAGGCTCAGCACCCTGAAGCTTTTATTGAGAGCAGGAAAGGGCAGCAGCCTGGGATTTTGGAGTTCACAGGGCTGCTGTGCCCTTCTGTGCTCTGCTGGCAGGTTGTTTGGTCTCACTGTTGTCCATCAGCAGGGTTTAGGTAAAACTTTGCCTTGTGCGAGCTCCAGGGCACAGTTTGGGAGAGCTCAGCTTCAGTTCTGCCAGTTTTAACAGTTTTTATAAGTATTTAAATTAAAATGAATGATCTTAAAACTTTGCCTAAACAACAAATTAAACCTCCTGTGACTATTTTGGCATGAATAAAACTTTCCATTAGGCTGCACATGATTATTCTTAGTAGGACAAATAAAAACAGATTTTTATCTTGAGCTTTGCCCTTCTGGGTGCAGGTGGAGTGGCTGCCCACTCCTACCTGGAAATCTCCTTCAGGAGCTGCCATCCATGTAGAATCATGGCAAAACCCCACTGGGGGCTTTTTGGAATAAAGCTGTAGCAGGGGACTCCTAATCCCTTTTCTCCCCATAGCACTGTTTTGTGTCCTGGGCCACATTAATGTTATATCGTATAATTGAAGCAAATACACTGTATTTGAATCCCTGCCCTGTAACTGCATGACACAGTTCAGTAGATGGAAATAAACTAAGTTTTGAATAAAATATGGTTGTTTCTGCTAACACTGTAATGCTTGGGCTTATAATTTACCTCTTGAGCAGTCTTTATTTTTTTTTCTGAAACACTTAAGCGGTCGTGTTTAGGTTTTATTAGTCTTTTTTTGTTTTCCTACCTCCTCCAACGTATTCGAAGTGTCCCCTATTCAACTCACGTAATTTTAATCAAATTCAATAGAAATTTCTCCTTTCTGTATTTATGTACCTGTGTTGGCTCTTATAATACAGTCTCAAATACTGTGAAATTTAAAATTCAGCTCTTTCATGAAAGAGAGGAACATAAAGAGAATGCAGCTGGTGAAACCAACTGTTGGAGCAGCTGATGAATATAACCTCCTGCTCAGGTACAAAGTATAAAACCCTGTTGTACAGACAATTTCCTCCAGATTGAATGAGACCTGAAATCTAATTCATTGTTAAAGAGGGTTTGTGTTTTTAAAAATACTCTCTGGGGGAGTGTTGTGTGTTTCTGCACAACACAGAGGTGAGCTCAGCGTTACCTGTGTGACACAGCTGATGGACAAGATGGTGAGATTGGCCAAAAATCACATTAAAGACCTTGAGATATTTGAGATTTACCCCAGCTCAGGCCTGCAGGTGCAGGTGGTGGCAGTGACAGTGGCTTTCTCACCCCCACTGACACCAGGTGCTGTAAACAAGCTTTGCATTTTCTGACGAAGGTGTAAGGATTTCAGAGCACATGTGAAAAGCAGCTTTTCCTGCAGGATCTGGGCTGAATGCTGAGTTTCTGGTGTCTCGCTGGGAATGAGGCCAGTGGGACTGGGTGCTCACCCTTCATGTGGGTGGTGGGGGCCATCTGAACATCCTGGCTGGCACGTCCCTCCCAGCATCTGGGGAGTCACAGGCACCTTGTCCTTGAATGTTCCTAGCAGAGAAGAGCTTCCTCTGACTGCTGTGGGCTGGACAGGCAGCTCTGCCACTTCCCAGTGCTGGAGAAGTGGTTTAGGTTGCCAGGGGGAGGGAATGGATGGAGAAGTTTGGAGGGATCCCCAGGCGACGATTTGTGTCAATTATTAGAGCAGCTTTGTGGCCAGATCAGGGGTGGCCTTTCTCACACACTTTTGAAAATAAGATGCTCTTGCTCTGCAAGCTTCTTTTTGTGGTTGGTTTGTTGGTCCTGAGCTCCGTGGAACTCTGCTCCAGCCACTGCTTCCCATATGCTTGCCTGGCTTTGGGAAGGGCCCTCTGGGCAACCATCCAAGAGGTGCCAGAGCTTCCTCTGCAGATAATGTTGTCTCTTTTAACAGCAGAAAATAATCAAATATTAAGCAAGGTTGGATAAAACCTTGAAAAGAACACTTAATTTGATGCACTGAAAGTTTGCAGAAAAATTTTCAGCCGTGGGCAGCCTTACTTGACAGGCCTAAATTATATTGTCACATGAAAAGGCAAAGATTAGGATGTCTGTGTGATCTGCAGATTGTTTCATTGTTCCTTGCTTGTTACATGTGCCCTGGTAAAGACTTTTCCATCACTGTGCATCCAGGTGATCTTTAGAAGCACATTGATGGAAACCTAACTGACACCTTCCCCTCTGCACTCACTTCCCACTTTTAAATGTGGAGTGGACCTACGAATTTAGCAAAAAAGGCATTTGTGGCCCATCCTCTCACCAGTTATTTTTTCCCAGGCTTAGAAGCTGCACTAAACGCGTTCACATGAACCTCAAAGTATTTGCCTTTATTTTCTCTCTGCTCCTTCACTACCAGCTCCTCTGCCCTGTCCAGGAGGACAAAGTCCTGATTTTACTGTGGTTTTATGATTGATAGAGAAAAATTCTCTCATATTCAGTGTGAGCTCTACTTTTCTGTAAGAAACTCAATTTGTGCAGTTTCCACCCAACTGTGTGGTCACTCTCTTACAGGTTCTACCTGTTCTTGCAGAAACCTCCAGAGTGTGACTAGAACACAGTGGGTTATTTCTGTTTTAGGATTGTCCATCTCTGTATTAGCTGATGAAGTTATTTACAGCTCAGCTGTTTCCATGTCATTGCCTTCAGTTTGTTCTTTAATAGACAAGGAATCTGCAATGGCTTTCCTCTCCCTTAAATCTGTATTCCACTGCTGTCTCATCTGTTTAATACATTTTCTTTACAAATCTAGACTTATGTTTTAGCCTAATGCCAGCAAGAGCTCTGGAAAGATTTATTCTTCTGGGCTCTAATGTGAAATGAGTAATGCTACAACTGGCTCCCTTGGTAGCAGCAACACGTTTTACTACTGATTGTCAGAAACAATAAAAAAGAGAATACGTTGGTAGTTTCTGTGCGATTTGCTTCCTGGGATTTTTGTCCTGAATTAACCTCCACAAATATATTGCATGAGTAACTTTGGAGAAGTTCTCAGCATGTGTGGAGGAGAGAAACAGGGAAAAGAAACTGAGTTGTTGCTACAGCTTTCAATAATAAACATCAAGAGAATGAGGGGTTCATGGCAAGGCTGTGGACCCACTGGGCAGCCACTGTCAGGTGTCCCACTGTGTTTTCCAGAGCACAGAAATCATCTCTCAGCACGGAATTTGCATATCCACAGCTGGAATAAGTTGTGTCTCAACTCTGCGAACACACAACCCAAGTATGTGCTGCAGGAAAGACTTAATTCAAAGCTTTTTTAATTTCAATTCTCTTAAAAAAGCTAAGATTTGTCAAATTCTGGGTTCTAGCACACCCCAAGGGATAAGAGTGTTCTTTAAAAGCAACGGTTGATCACTTGGGTCAGCATCAGAGGCTGGATTTGTTTTATTAGTTTTGCTGGGAAATGCAAGTGCTTTCTGCTCTAGTTATTAAATAGATGAACATGGACTTCTTTTATAGATAAAAATACTGTGAAAATTAATCTGTTAACAGCCGTTCAAGGTCTGAGTGAGTGGACAGAGAAATCTTCAGTGCTGAATGCTGTTTGGCTTTTACAAGAAGGAGTTTGTCCTGGGTTGCAGTGTATTCTATTACCATCTTCATGATCTGTTGAAACCAGGTGTAGCAATGTTCCCTGCCTCCTCCCTCCGGACTATCTCCTGTTCATGGGCCCATCAGTGCCTTGCCCCATGACTCACCATCCCATTGTGAGATGCTCCGCCCAGGGGGAAGGAGCCAAGCATTCCCACCTGGATGTAATCTGGGGTTTGGAACAGCACAGGCAGCCTTTTTCCACTGGATTCCCGGAGGACAAGAGCTACACAAGCACCACTGGACTTTCCAAGGAGGACCAGACTTTTTTCTACGAGATCATCGCTTCAACAGAACCACTTCAAAGAGAACTGCAGCTATCACCTAATCGGACTGCTACCACCACCCTGCCCAGTGGTAACCCTAATTCTGTCAGGTTAAACCAGTGTTTCTGTATTATTGCTTTGTTATATATATATATTAGTAGAAGAACTGTTATTCCTATTCTTATTCCTCATCTCTTTGCCTGAAAGCCCCTCAATTTCAAATTTATAATAATTCGGAGGGAAGGGGGTTGCATTTTCCATTCCAAGGGAGGCTCCTGCCTTCCTTAGTAGACACCTGTCTTTCAAACCAAGACAGATTTTGGTGCCCAATGTGGAGCTCGAAGGCATCGAGGAAAAAAAGGGTGAAAAAGGAATACCAGTTCCTGGGTAACCTAATTTTTGTATGCTGAATATAGAAACCTCATTAGGCAGCACCATGTGATGCTCATGTCCACATGTGTTACCTTGGTTCAGGTGGCACATGGTCGTGGCTATATTTTTCCCCTTTGCAGCTCCTTATCTAAACATGGGTCCTCTCACTAAGGCTACCGTGGCTGTTATCCAGCTTGCACTATGGGTTGATTAGGTGGGGAATTCATGGGTTTTTAACTTCCTGTGGAATGTGGGCACATGGATAAAGGACTATCACACACTAACTGCATGTTTTTGGGGGTTACATTAAAAATGGTACTTTCTGTGAGGAAATAACACCAGGGGAAGTTTTCTCCCAACCATTTAACCAGTTCTTTGGGCCTACTCCACCAGCTTTCGAAGGGTTTAGATTTCCCCTAGATACTATCCAAGTGTTGCTGATAGGCCTACTCTATTTAGCCTTCAGAGATAAGGTGAGATTGACTTGGATAACTGCGCAGGCACCCACCCCAGAGCCTAGGAATGCTGCCCCAGAGCCTAGAGATCCTGCCCCACAGCCTGACCCTGTCCTACAGCCTGACATTGCCCAACAGCCCACCTCAGAAATGGACCACCTGAATTGGGTGGGGGTACTGGTGAAGGAGATGCGTGAGATGTGCCAGGTGCTGAGGGAATACACCTCCCCAGCTAGTGGGAAACCCTCTCCCTGTCCCGAAGAGGGAGAGTCTGATAGTGCAGCAGTAGAACCCACGGATGTTACAACGGTTCAGGTTCCAGATGAACCACAAGGGCAATCACAGCCGGNTGAACCACAAGGGCAATCACAGCCGGCAGCAGTCGCCCCTGTGCAGAGGAGGAAGAACAAGACCAAATCAGTACGCCCTGTTAATGATGATGGGGAACCAGG